>PVKA01023440.1:16793-35741 GCA_004027165.1 Ctenomys sociabilis
TTTTTTTTTTTTTTTTTTTTTTTTTTTTTTTTTTTTGTATTTTAGGGAAGGGTCTACAGAGTATTCCAAGTCTGACTACTAGATTGGACTCATAGCCTCCCAAGAGCTGGGATTACTGGCCACACCAGCTCACCCAGTCTCCATTGCTAACTCTAGGGGCAGGGCTGGCACAGCAGGCCCTGTAATCCACTGAGCTTTTTGGACAGCCCTTATTACTTTTAGTAATTAACATAAATGTGTCATTGGGATAGGTAACTGATCTGCCAGCTTGAAGAATAAATGGCCAACCGACTGGCTCAGCACTGTTTTGGTGTGCTGAATGGACTAGCCAAAGACAGAAGACCCAGCAGAGTGTGAGTGGCCCCAACCAATAAGCTCGGAGCCTGAATGGGATAAAAAGAGAAAGAAGGAGAGCTCATTTAGTTCCTTCAGAGGATCTCCCATGTTGTCATCATCTTGGGATATTTCTCATGCAGGCTCTTCAGTCTCTGAGCTCAGATTTCAGATGTCCAGCATAGTTGGAAATAGTTATACAGAGCTTGATTGAGCTCCAAGACTTCAAGCTCTGGCCAGATACTCCTCATTTCCAGCTGTCAGTTCTTCAACACCTGACTTTGGAGGTAGCCATTGGAAGCCTATCTTGAGCTGCTGAGTTGAGATGTGTCTCTCTTTCTCAGAGAGAGAGAAATCCTTTTTCACCTTGCAGAATGCTCACAGATCAGATTACTCCTCATCCAAGTTTTTACGTGTACACACTGAGTTACTCTAATGAACCATAACTGAGTTTTATTAACAAGTTATTAAATATGTAAGAAATACATAGAACAAATATATTTTGCTGTCTCTTTTATATAAACCTGAAACTATTCACCCAAGTTATTAAGACCTGTGCTTAAGTTCTCCAGTTTTCCCTTACAAGGAATGAATTTACAATGATCTTCACATTCTCAAGACTATTTGATATTTATTTTTTAAAATATATTTCTAAAATGATTGATAAGGATTTTGCCAAAATATAAGTGTTTAACTCAGGATATTAAAGATTGAAAATTAATTCTGTTTGTTTCTTTTTGTCTTTGCTATGTTTGTTTTATTTTCATCTTTGTGAAGAAGGATCTTCTTGTCAGCTCGGGCTGGCCTTGGACTCACTTTGTAGTCTAAACTAGCCTCAGTCTGGCAGTGATCCTCCTGCCTCAGCCTTCTGAGTGCTAGGATTACAGCTGTGTGCAAGCACACCCACCCTAAAAGGTTAATTCTGGTGAGGAGTAAAATGTGCTTTGAAATGAAACCAAGTTTTCATGTGTGTGGCCCTGGCTTTTGAATATACTAAATGCAAGTGTTAAATTTGTATTAAAAGACAAAATTCCATAATCACACAAAGACAATAATATACATATAAATTACTTCAAAATCTTGATAAATGTAAACCTTGACTCTTAGGGCATGGGATGGGTTTGAAATTATTATATTTTTTTGTATTGCCCTTCTCCTCATTTTCTTTTTCCTCCTTCTTCCTCTTCCTCTTATGTCTTATTCACTTCAGGAGACTAAGGTTCTTTCTTTCTTTGCAATTGGTCTAACACTGAACTATGTCCACAGCCTTGTTAAAAATTTTTGCTTAGAAACAAGGCTTCACTACATTGCCCACTCTGGACTTGAAGTTGCTGGCATGACAAGCGTGTGTTCCTTGGGCTTGCTGAAACAACAGCAAGTCTCCTAACAGGCATTTTGGTAATACCATTATTGAGTCCTTGGCCTACACTGTCAGAGCAAAACAGCCTCTAGGCACATAGAGAGCAGACTGAACTGTATTCTAGATTTGTTTTCTGAAAATGCACTCCTCTTCTCCCACCAACACAAACCTTGTTTCTAGGCAAAACAGTGGCCAATATTTCACATTTGAAAATCATCACACTCCCAGCTATGAACCTTCAGAGCAACTGGTTAGTTTCTTGGTCTAAGTATTTGAAACAGATCTATATCGAGAGACAACGTCTCAAGTTCCTTTTAATTTTATGTGAATTCCAGAGCAAGTGTTAA
This sequence comes from Ctenomys sociabilis, assembly GCA_004027165.1. Taxonomy (NCBI): domain Eukaryota; kingdom Metazoa; phylum Chordata; class Mammalia; order Rodentia; family Ctenomyidae; genus Ctenomys; species Ctenomys sociabilis. The sequence goes on from PVKA01023440.1 coordinate 18,834, forward strand.
AATTTTTATACGTGGGAGATTGTTCTGCAATGAAAAAAAATGCTTGATGAATACAGAAATGTTGGCCTGAGAGGCGCCAAGAGAGGAGCTGAGTAGACTCTCTTACATGCTGCTATTCTACCTTCATTTCCAAGATCCAAGAATGTTTTTGTCATGTGAAATTGCTTTTTTGCTTCAGCTATGTAGATTTCCACGTTATACAGTCTCAGTGATACTAAACTTTATATTCTAAAATGTAATTCACTGTATCTCTACACACACAAAAAAAGCATATGAGATTGGCATCCATAATCACATATATTTATATAAAGTGCCAAGCAACGTAATGAACATAAATGTTCATATGATAGCATACTGTACATATGTTTATAATATTTTAAAGAACTTTTAATCAAATGTGTTGCTTCACTGCATCAGTTACTAACAATTTGGCTCTAAATATATAAAGATAATAATAATTAACTTTATAGGCTGGCCAGGTAGCTCAGTGGACTAATGCACCTGCATAGGCAGAGTGCAGAGACCAGGGTTTGATCCTGGCACCACAAGCTATGCTGGCAGTGTCCCCAGGGCTCACTGAGACTGGGATTGAGACTGGGTATGGTGGCTCACACCTGCACTTCCAGAGCTTAGGAGACTAAAAAAAGCAGAATCACTATGAGTCTGATCTACATAGTGAGAATCTGTAGTCTTTGTACTACATAAATAATAATAATAATAATAAACAATAATAATAAACAATAATAATAAACTTTGCAGGCATATAATGATAGGAAAACCTGTCAAGTGACATAGTAAATGAAACTTTATAAGCTGATTCAACTGTTCTTTAAATATGTATCAGCCTTTTTTCTTTCAGAAATGCACTAGTTAACTACAAATTTGAAAATAAATACATTGAATATATACATTGCTTTTAGCAAAGGCACCAGAATGATAGTTCATCTAAAGAATCAAAGGAAGTTAAAATTACATTGGTTCATGCGTTATTATTTACAGGATCTTTTCTATTTATATACTTGTTTGTCTGCTGCTTTCTATATTTTAAGGCAAGCTTTCTGTAAGAAGTGGAGGCTGGCCTTGTTCATGTTATAACCCAGGCTGGCCTCAAACTTGGTCACTGTCCTACCTCGGCCTACCCAGAATTGGATTACAGGCCACACTACATCCGGCCAGTATTTTTTCATTTTTCACTGCTTAAACATTTAGTTTCCTTTTTTTTTTTTTTTTTTCATATTTTAGGGAAGTGTCTACAGATGTTCAGGGTCTCTCTATTAGATTGGATTCATAGTGATCTGCCTCTTTACAGCCTCCCAAGAACTGGGATTACGGGCATGAGCAACTGTTCCCAGTCTCAATTGCCATCTCAGTTAGCCCCGGGTACAGGGTCCGCACTGCAGGCTGGGGATCAAACCTCTGGCGCCTATGCCTGCTTACAGTTGTTTTAATCCACTGAGTTACTTAGCTGGTCCTAAAATTAGCATCCTTACTCACAATGTTTACAAATAAACAGTGCCATAAAAACATCAGCTTCTGGGCTTCCTGCAGATATTCAATGATGAATTCTATAATCAAATAGCGAACTCTCCAACCTTAAATCTTAATGGGAAGCCGCACATTTGGAGCAGTTGGGTCACATCACCATCGTGGTGCTATGAAGCCATCCTGGAAGGCAGGGTCTGTGGGAAATGCAAGCCGCTTAGCTAAGCGAGTGTTAATTGCAGCACAAACTGAAAGCATATTTGTTCATCTTAAATACAGATGTGAATTCAGTCAGTGTGCATAGTCTACAGTCAACTCATAAAAGCATAAATCCTAAATTCACAGGAAATTACTGGAGATAGTATATGTAGGGATGCGAGAAAAGCAAATGAAAAGTCTCTTCCACAGTGACAAATCCTGAAAATACAAATACTACTTAATAACATCAAAAGATACTGGAAAAAATAAAGTATAACATATAAGAAGCAGAAAACAAAACCAGATAGTGGAAATAAATTACAAATTCTCTAAATAATATACATGTACATGTATTTGTGTATAAATACTCATTTTGTTAAAATAAAAAGTAAATATATTTAATAAACTCAAACAAAACAGGTTGAATCTTTAAGGAGATGGAATTCTAAAAAAGAAATTAAATAATTTTTGTTTTCTACTTACACAGAGAACTGCCACAATCTAAAATTATGAACACTGAGATTAGAAATTCTCTAGATGTCTATAACATTAAATTAAACAGAATGGAGAGAACAATAAGTATATAAGAAGAACATACACAGGGCATAACACTCGAAGGAAAAGCTTCTGTGTAGCGGTGTTGTTTGTGAGACAGGGTCTCCCTGTACAGTTCAGGCTTGCCTTGAGCTCGCTTTCTAGCACAGCTTGGTTTTGAACTTGCAGCAATCCTTCTGATTCAGCCTCCTGAGTTTTGGGATTGTAGGCATGTATCAGTACATCCCCCGAACATGTTGACAAATTATTAAAAGAAGGCTAGGAATGACGAAAATTAGAAAGTCTAATGTAGCTCTAAGTACTGACCAGGTAGAGAGAGAATGAACTAGTAAACGGAATAGTTGAAGAAATTACAAAACTAATGAGAGATGTCAAATCTGAGATTTAAGTTCAATTCATAACTTGGACAGTAAATCAAGAAAAATCTACATATAAAAACATCTTAATGGAACTACAGAATATCAAATAACAAGATAAAACATTAAAATGAAAGCAGGAAAAGGTAAGTTGCTTTCAGTGTCTTGAGGAGCTGATTTTTACTTTTAGGAATATGAAATGATAGGAAAGTTCCTTAAAAGCACATTTTTAACAAGTTGATCGTTAATAAGATCTATAAATTTGACAATATAAAAACTGAGAGGTGTTATTAATCAATAAACATGCTAAACTAAGAGGAAAATGTTACAAAATTGGATAAAATACTTGAAATACATATATAAAAACAAAATACTGAGATTTACTAAATTCTTCTGCAGAACAAATGAAGCATCTTAAAAAGTTAAATGCAACAGCCTGGACACACAAGCATGACTAAAAGCATAAAGCGACTTTTTATGGAAAAGAAAACATGTAAGCACAGTCAAAATATTAGTAGTGATCCAGGAAACACAAAATACTACCACGGGGTCCTGTCATCCTACATGCTATTAACAACAGCAACAAAAAATTCCGGGAAGAAGAGATAGACAAAAATGAAACCTTACTAAAGTGCAGAAGTTATTTAATTTTTGTGTCTACCCCCTCCCACCACTACCCCCCAAAGCTGTGGAGTGGAACCTACCATACCATTTTGTTGGGATTTTTTTCCTTAAATAAAAATAAACACAATCAATTGAAATTAATCACAAAATATTTATTTAGAATGAACAAAGAAATTCCAACAGATTACAGATCTTTAAAAACTGACAATATCACAATTTTACTAAGCCAAAAAATGAAAAACAATTTTAAAATTTTAATTTTAAACAGAGCCCTAACATACTATTTCTTTCAATAGTTTGGCTGCATACTTTTCTATTGTTTTTCACATGACAACAGTTTTGGAAATTTTTGGCAAGTGAAATACATAATTCCATTATTTTTCAGTTTGATTGAAACTTATTTTTGATATTGGTCTTACAGCTCTGTGGCTTATTATTAGTAATATCATGCATTCTTTTAAACACATTGTTATCAAATTTGGAAACTTTTTAATGTTTGTTTCCTGTGAACGCTGTGAAATTTTGAGATACTTGATTTTCACTTTCAAGGAAAAATATTAAATGATGATGCACCAATTTCCTGGATTATTGTCTCTTACTATGTCATGTATTTTATATTTATCAATGTTAGTATTTTGGATCACATCAACAGGAAATATATATTCATGTTTGTGTGTTTACATACATAGATATGTAACTTGTGTGGACAGAAACACATAGGGTGTGATGTGCCCAGTATACCATTGCACACCCCTATATTTGGATGCATAAAACCTGAGACTCAAAAACACAGATGTACTTGTTTGTGGAATATCCATGGACCTGCCCAACAGCACACAGGCACCTGGATACCTTAAAAACTGGTGTATTTATAATTGTATGTGTGAATCACTGAGGGTGTACCTGGCAAGAGAGAACTTCTGCTCACAGTTTTGAACTTCTTTAGTTGGAAAACTTGTTACCAGATAAAGTTCTGCATTCGCACAGGACAAGGTCACATGCAGTTCAGTCTCAGGTCCACGAGCTCTGTGCCGCGCTGCACAGGGGCATCCACAGGGTGCACAGTGGGCGTCCTGGAGGGCATTCCTGCACAGACACGAGGGGTTCGTTATATACACAGCAGTTACAAGACAGAGGAAATATTTGGACATGTGAGAATACAGATTCTGAAAATATGGAGTACAGTTGTAAGTTAGAAGAAGAAAGTAAACTTCAAATGCAAATGTTGCTAAGATCAATTAAGGTTAAGTACAAGTAGATATCCATATGACCACTCTCAATGGAACAATTAAAATCCTATAAATTATGAATAACACAAGAAACCACACACAACCATTCAGACTAAAATTGATGGGATAACAATAAGAAATTAGTGAGAAAACAGAGCTGCCTAAACCTGTTTTCTTTGGTACATTCACTTTTTGAAGTAGCTTAGAACTATCTAGTAAACTTGAAATAAATTTGGCATTATCTAGTAAAGTGAAGGATACCTGCATATTCCTACAAACATGTACAGAAAAACATACTGGAAATTAGATAAAAAGTTCATGTCAAAGCCCCAAACTAGAAATGATCTAAAGTGATATGTGGAATAAATACATTATAGTACCTTGACAAAAAAGAATGCTTTTTAACAGAAAAAAAAAACACTTATCTCAGTAGGATAGGTTTACAAAAATAAAATTTAGTAAACAATGAAAATCACAAAAACATTCAACATGATTCCAAAGTAGACAAAATAACACTTTATTTGGTTTTAATACTGTAGTTTTTAAGGGATACACAAACATGACAAAGTTGCAAAGAAAAGATTAAAATTGGAAGGAAGATATAAAAGCTAGACAAAGCATACAATTGCCATATGAAGTATGAAGAGTATCCCTAAACTAAGTATTATTTAATCATGTGCTCTTTTTATAATTATTTAAAACTTTATTTTAGGAATTCATATGCAACTGTGATATATTTTATGATCTTAGAAAGTTTAAAAGTAATATGCAGAAGGTCTCTACAGATAGCATGGAAATCTAAGCACCTGCCTGGCAAGTGCAATGACCCAGGCTCAAACCCTGGAATGGCATGCCAGGCCATGCTAGCCAGGAACATCTGAATCAGGGTGTGGTGGTGCATGCCAGTAATCCCAGAACAGGGGAGAATAGCGCAGGCGGATCACTAGGAGTCTGAGCTGCTGAGTCAGACCCTGTAACAAATCAATCAATCGATCAATCAATCAATTAATTTATGAATTTTTAAAATGTAGCATTAGCTACAAAAAGTCTCTGAAAATGAAGGCATATGCTATCATCCAATGAACGAGGACAGGAATATCAATGATACAGAACCTAAATTCAACAGAGGACACGAACTGCCTGGTCATGTGGAGAGCTGTAGAACAGGTAGCAACAGGTAGAGCAGCCTGATGGCTGGCTGTATACTAATTTCATTCAGTAACATGTTTTAAAATCTTTTCATTCTTATTGCTCACTAGTTTGTTCGGCAGCATTATACAGGGAAAAAAGAGATAACCCGGTATATAAGAGGTCTTATATCTGGCTTCTAAGCAAAATAATTGTAAAATAATCATCAATAGAAAATATGAACAGTAGCCAAATACTTGAGAAGCTTAAAAAGTTGTTAAAATATTTATTTTGTGTATAAGTGGAAGCATAGTTAATTTTAAAATAAAAGTGCAATTATCTCTAAGAGATATTGAAGTACATGGGTAAAGTAACACTTTTCTGCATAAAAGCGATATATACATGCATATATATATATATATATATATATATATATATATATACATATATATGAGTTAGCATTTCAAATTAAATGGGAATGGAAAGTGTGGTTGGGAATACAGATGAAACACCACTTGCATTCTCTGATAAGCGCAATGCTAAGTATACATGGGTTTATGCTATTATATTTGAATATATTTCAGAATTTACATAGTAAACTAGTAATACCCAGATCTTTCACAGTAATTTTGTCTCTATACATTTAACTCTAAAACACTGACATAACTGTAAAAGATTCGTACATAGATGCCATATTGTGTATATATGCCAAGAAATTTAGAACTAACTTGACACGGTAGAGCATAGTTGAATATGTTCAATTGTTATAAACAGTAATAGAAATATGTATATATGTATTACCATAACAATTTTCTGTCACACAATGTTGAAAAGATTTTTTCTCCCACAATTATTTCCCTTGAGATCCCTTTCCAGTCAGAGGCCGGGCCCAGTGTGTGTGAGAGGTCATCTCTGCATTCGTGGGAACCTGCTCCACCACACAAGCCTGATGTGGACCCTGTTACAGAATTCCATGCAGAGAGGCGGGGGACTAGACCCAGCCAGCTAACCCAGGAGCTGAACACTTCACCAGAGGGGCACAGCAGGTTCACTTACGAGGGCTGCAACAGGAACAAACAGAACGCAGCGACCAGACCCAAGCCAGGCACATCTGGATGAGCTCAAATGAGCTTACCAATCCCGTAAGCAGAGACACGTTGCTATACCCTGATCTATAACAGCATCTTCTCTCTTTGTCTCTTTATTGAGAGAGGATGCAACATGTAACTGGGGTGAACTAGTCTGCCTGGAAGCTCCCATGATCATAAGGGGATGGGATCAGACAGAACTTAGGGGAACTAACTTAGTAGAAATTTCCAATTTAATGTCTGCTTAGCTACACAGACATGTTTGTTCCTATGATCTAAAATACAAAACCATTAGCTATGAAAATTTGTCAACTGCTAAATATCACTACAAATTATTAATGTTCCTAAGTGTGGTTCTGTAAATACAAAATGGTAACTGTTTTAACCACATAATCTTTTTGGGGGCAAGAATATAAGTAGGTACTAAGGTAATAACAGAAAACTTCTCAAATGTGGGGAAACAATCTGACATTCAGGTAACTGCAACAAAGCTCTACACCAAAGGTCAGAGGACAGTGCTATACAAAATGACATAGAGAAGGAACAAAATGCAGTCTCAGGCCACGAGCCTACCCAGAACAAATGCAGGAGTCACTAGCATAAAAGATATTGGAAGTCACACACCTGAAATCTCTGAAATAATAGCTTTTGAAGTAAAGAAATAATTGCAGAAATGGACAGAAGAAATCAGATCAGAAATAATATCTGAAGTAAAAAAAGAAATGATAACTTTAATGAAAGAAGTACTAAGTGCTTCTAAAGAAGATACTGATAAAAAAAAAATAGAGGAGAATAGAAAAATGATGGAATCCATGAATGAGCAATATAGGAAAGAAACAGACTGCATGAAGCAGAGTCAAAGAGATATATGAGAAATTAAAACCTCAATCACAGCTGGAAAAACCATTTGAATGAAAGTGAAAATAGACTTTCACCTTGAAGACACCATTGTAGCTAGTCAAAACATAATAAAATACCTCTTACAAACAACTAGGTTGCAGGAAAAAATAATTCAACATCCTCAAGACAATGCAAAGATGAACAATGTAAGATTAATAGGCATCAATAAGAAAGAAAGATTCAATACAAATGATATAAAAATATGGGCAGAAGTAATAACAGAAAACTTCTCAAACGTGGGGAAACAATCTGACATTCAGGTAAACAAAGAATATATAACTTCAAATAACATTAACCCAGTTAAAGCCACACCCAGACATAATAATCAAGATCCTAGAAATATAGCATAAGAACAATATCCTAAAAACTGCTACAGAAAAGAAGTAGATCACATTTAAAGGAAAACCCATCAAAATAATGAGATATTTTTCTTCACAAACCATCAAATTAAGAACAGCATGAGCAAAAGACTACAAGTCTTGCAAGAAAACAAATTCCAACCCAGACTGTTATACCCTGAAAATTCCCTTTCAGGTTCAATGAGGAAATAAAATACTTCCGTGAGAAAGAACAACTAAGGAATTTCATGATGCAAAAGCCAACCTTACCTAGTCTACTAAAAGATATTCTAGAGAGGGATCAAAATGACCACAACTCCACAAATGAGAATGGAAAGAACCCACCAAATAGGGCAAACAATTAAACACAGGAAATAGTTAGACAATAGCAGCTAAATAGCAGGTCAATCATAAGGAAATACTTCCAAATTATAACCATCAATGTAAATGGACTCAGAACACCATTTAAAAGAAATAGATCAGCAGAATAGATTAGGAAGCAAAATCCAACAATATGCTATATGCAAGAAACACACTGCACTCAAAAAGAAATTCATAGGCTGAAAGTCAAAAGATAGAAAACAATACATACCCAAGATCTCAGAAAAAAAACAGAGGTAGCAATCCTGTTCACAGCCAGTCTGAAATTCAAACCAGGAATGATCAAATGAAATAAAGAAGGATACTATATACTGTTTGGGGGAAAACTACAAGAAGAAGAGGTAGCAGTCATAAATATGTACACACCAAACATGGGAGCGCCCAATTAGATAAGACAAATCCTAATGGATATGAAAATGCTAATATCCAATACCACAACTTAACAAGAGACCTGAACACCTCTTTATCCCAAAAGCATAAGTCAAGCAGACAAAAAAAAAATCATCAAAGTAAGAGAACTGAATCAAAACTTGGAACAAATAGGCTTAGTGCACGTATACAGAGTGTTCCATCCAACCACATCTGAATGCACATTTTTTTCAGCTACAAATGGGACATTTTCTAAAATAGACCACATACTAGTCCATAAGTCATGCCTAAGTATATGCAAGAAAACATAAACTGACCCATGCATGTTATCTGACCACAGTGCAATGAACCTGAGAAAAAATGACAAAAGAAACCAGAAAACCACATAAATACAGGAAAATTAAACAACAACCTCCTTATCAATCAATGACTTACATATGAAATTAATATCTACAATTCAACGAAAATTCAAGTAAAGCTCATCAAAATCTGTGGAATGCAATGAAAGCAGTTCTTAGAGGAAATTTTATAGTGGTGAATTCACACATTAGGAAAATGAAATGGAAACAAATAAATACCTAAATGCAGCACCTCAAACTTCTATAAAAAGAGGAGCAAACCAAACACAAAACCAAAGATGAGAGAAAATTATAAAGATTAGAGCAGAAATTAATGCAATCAAGATGAAGAAAAAATACAAAGAATTATTGAATTAATAAGCTGGTTCTTTGAAAAATTAAGTGAAATTGATAAGCTTCTAGCTATCATCAAAAAGAGAAAAGAAGAAACTCAAATTCAAGCAATAAGAAATGAAAAGGGCAAAATTACCACAGACTCTGTGGAAATTCGGAAGATCATTAATAGCTACTTTGAAAATCTTTACTCTCACAGAATCAAAGACAGAAGAAATGAATGGATTTCTAGAAAGGTACAAACTACCAAAACTGAATCAAGAAGATATAGGAACTCTCAATAACCCAATATCAACCAATGAAATTCATAATGTAATAAAAAAAACTTACAATGAAAGAAAAGCCCATGTTCTGACAGATTCACAGCTGAATTCTGCAAGAAATTTACAGAAGATATAATCCCAGTATTCCTCAAACTCTTCAATTAAATTGAAAAGGAATATTCTCCCTAAATCATTCCTAGAGGTAAGTATTATTCTGATGCCAAAATGACATTAAGATGCAACTAAAAAAGAGTACTACAGGCCAGTCTCCCTCATGAATATAGATGCAAAAATCCTCAATAAGATCCTAGCAAACAGAATACTACAAATCATTAAAAAGATTATATACTATGATTAGGTAGGATTCATACCAAGAATGCAAGGATGGTTTAACATACACAAACTATAAATTTAACACACTATGTGGATAGAGTCAAATCCAAAAACCACATTGTTAACCTGCATTCATCATCTCAATTAATGCACAAAAGGCCTCTGACAAAGTCCAACACTCATTCATGTTCAAAGTCCTGGAGAAAATTGGAATAGATGGCCTCTATCTCAATCTGATAAGAGCCATTTATGACAATTCAACTACAAATATAACACTAAATGGAGAAAAACTAAAGTGCTTTATTCTCAGATAAGGGACAAGACAGGGATGTCCTCTGTTACCATTCTTATTCAATATAGCTCTGGAACTATTGCCTAGAGACATTAGACAAGAGAGAGAAATAAAAGGAATAAAAATATGTAAGGAAGAAGTCAAACTATCTTTATTGCAGATGACATCATACTGTATTTAGAAGACCCAGAAACCTCTACCAAGAAGCTCATAGAACTAATAAACAAATTTCAGAGAGATAAAATAGAGAAACAATACCTTTTATAATAGCACTGTGAAAAATGAAATACTTAGGAATTAATCTAACCAAAAAAGTAAAAGATCTATTCAATGAAGACATAGGGATAGGCAAACATTTCATGAACAAAAGTCAAACTGCATGAGAAATACTTCAAAGAACCAACAACTGGGACTTCCTCTTATTGAGAGGTTTCTGCACATCAAAAGAAATCATCAACAGACTGAAAAGACAACACACAAATTTGAAAAAATTCTTAAGTAGCAAGCACTCAGACAAAGTTCTTCTATTTAGAATTTATAAAGACCTCAGGGCCCCATAATATAAAGACCCAATTCTTGTCCTCTGAATAACTCCTATAAAGACAACAATATGCAATTAATTAATTATTGTAACTGTCCTACTAAACTGTTCTGGAACTGTTTCATTGTTATTGCATATTTATTTCTCATTAAAATGAATAAAAAACCAAAATTGTTTCTCTTTATTTGTGTACCAAACCTATATAGAAAAATTTAAACAAGTGAAAATTGTGCCAGTATATACTGTATGCGGATGTTTATGTGCAGGTGCGTGACCACATGTGCACGCATACCACAGGCACGTGTGCACGCCTGCGTGCCCTTGGGAAGGTTTTAGAACAGGATGCTGCAAACTGCTATCAGTGGCAAGTGTTATAAGGTATTTTGTGTTTTGGTTTGTTTGCCTTTTCTTCTCTTTTTCCATTTACTCAGTCATTCATTTGCCACCTGCTTAGTGTCCAGGATGTGCCATGTGGTATTTTAGGTATTGGGGCTGTACTGTTTGATAAGGTCACCATAAATCACTGCTTTCATGGAAATAAAATTTTGAGAAATAAACAATGAGCCAGATAAATGAGAATATAGCACATAAGGAGAAAAACAATGAAGAAGAGCAGGGGCAGGGCCAGCTACATTTTTCAGTGGGATGGTGGAAGAGAGCGGTACTGAGATGCTGATCTGCTGTGCATACCTGAAGGAAATGCAGAAGTCATGTCGTTCTCACAGGAGCATACACAGAAGCACCACAGGTATTGGGTGGGAGCTACTTCTACATCTGAGGAACAGCTCGTAGGAGGGTATGGTGGAAGGAGTGTAATGAAAAGAGCAGGGCTGCCTAGACAGTCAGTGGACTAAAGCACCTACTTAGGCAGAGTGCAGAGGTTGGGGTTGGACCTCTGGCATGCCAGGCTGGACATGGTGGTGCATGCCTGTAATCCCAACGCTTGGGAGGCTGACACAGGAAGATCCCTATGAGTCCTATCTGTATAGTGAGACCCTGTAGACCCTGCAGACCCTATACTAAATACCAAAAAATAAAACGAAAAGAAGGAAAAGGAAGGAAGGAAGGAGAAAAGAGAAGAGAAGAGAAGAGAAGAGAAGAGAAGAGAAAAAAAAGAAAAGAAAAGAAAAGAAAAGAAAAGAAAAGAAAAGAAAAGAAAAGAGTAGGGGAGATAACTAGGTGGTTTAAGCTCCTGCCTGGCAAGTGCAAGGACTCAAGTTCAATCCCCAGTACTGGATGCCATGCTGACCCCACCTTGTGTCACTTACTGAAACCAGGCCTGGGGACATATGCCTACAGCCCAGTGCAGGGAGGCTGGCCCAGGGAGGATCACTACAAGTCTAAACTGTAGCAAGACCCTATAGAGTGATGGGGATGATTTCAGAGATGAAACTGGGCCTCACTCAGGTAGGACCTTACAGGATTTAACAGATTATGGCGGTCTCTTCCCATCACACAATGCCATACATTTCTTACTGTTTTTTCAATACTGGCCTTAGACATTGTTCTTCAGTAGTTTCTTCATTGTGGTTTATAAAAGGTTTGTATTATTTTTATGTGAAAATACTATAGAAAGACACACAGAGTTACCTATATGTAATTTGAAAATTTTAACTTCTCTAAACAGAAAAGATTTAGTTACTTATTCTCAGTCATCTGAGAGCCAAATAAATAAAGTTTCCAGTCCCTTGTGACTGTTGCAGGCAATCATTTACAGCAGCTCCTCTCTGTGCCTGTGAACCCGACAGTTCTCATTCTGCTTGGTCCTCACCCTGCAGGCAACAGGGGTATCTGTGACTGAGGATCTGTGACTGAACAAAAGATGAAAATGCACATGTGCCCTTAAATACCATCTAAGCAACAGTTTGCAGGTGATTTTAACAACCAACTGCTAACAATCTGTAGATGGTTGCCTTGTGCCAGAAACACAGTGTTTTAGCTGAATAGAGATTTACATTTTTACTGAAGAATTCAAAGAGATGGTATCATCTCAACACCAGAAACACTGCGTATCTGACATCTCTCCTCCAGGGGGTGGCACAATGTTGGCGAAATGGCCACCTCCTGGTGTTTGCCATCGTGACCTTTGCGGAGCCCTACCTGAGCTGCTTCCTCCCTTCTTTCCTTCTTGCCTTCCTTTTCCTCGCTTCTTTCCTTCCTTTCTTTCTTCCCTCCTCCCTTCTTTTCTTCCTCCGTTCTCTTTTTTTTTCTGTCCTCCTTCTTCCTTGAGCATTATTATTCTGCTTTCTTTCTGGTTTGATGTTTTTATTGGAGAATAATCATTATACTAGCGATTTCTAACTGGAAAATACTGGTATGGATAGTTTTTTCTGTTATCCAAGAGGAAAAAAAGGTCTGTGTTTCTATCAGTTTTTAATTAGAGCATAGCTGGCCATTTTTGACTAAGTACTTCATCGCCATTTTCATAATGATCAAAACTTTATGAGGGGAAACTTCTGATAACTGCAGGCTGGTAATGAGAAATCACGCTGGGCTGCAGCTAAAGGATAGCTGAGGTTTCCTTCACAGTGAAATACAGCCTATGAAGACAGTAGAATTAAATAGACCTTGTTTTAAAAAGATAAAAGGAGACTTGGTGTGAACCTACAGTTTAATGGTGAAGTTCAAAGCCATATTACTCTCTTATATTCCAAGAAATAGCAATATTATTATTTCTCATTCAATCTGCCAGAAGAGGACATAGGCTTCGTTGACTTGATGATGTACCCTTGAATGATTATGTTTTGTAGTATATAACAGAAAGATCTAAAAATAATAAACAAGACCAAGCCTTATTTTCTCTCAGATGAAAGAGATTGCAGGTGGATGGCTGAGAGGTGAACAGGTGCTGTGTGCTGTGAGATGAACAGAGACGCTGCTTCTCCAGTCCCTCTGCTTTATGTCCTTAACATCTCTCCTCCTTCACTGAGGTTGTCTAGTGCTCCTCAGCCAGTGAAATTAAGAAAGAAAGGGAAGCGAAGAAAGGGACTTTGAAAAATAACCTTTATGAAAGCTGGGCAGTGCCCTGCCTTGGCTGCTGCTCTATTTGTGTAGCTTTAATTATATGCACACACTTTCAGATAAAAATCATTGCATGGAAAAAGTCTAGAAGTAAGCAACTGGTAAGTTTTCCATAGTGCAAGTCTGAGACATGTGATGCAATCTCTCACCACCCCGCTTCCCACAGCCTGGATGAAATTTATCACTTTGTCTAGAATATCTAAGCTTCATGTTCTACCTGCCACTCACCCTTTCCTGGAGACTTGGGAGATCACCTTGGCTGTCACATTGTAGGGCTTGTGCTCAAGTGACTCATGCTTTACTTACTAATAGCGCTCATAACATAAGAGTAATACTAGTAGTGATTTGGGCTTGCTGAAGAGAGGCCTTAAAATATATGCTTTCAGTGAAAATTGGATTTAATAAAAAGGGAAAATATCATATGCTCTGATAAGTACTATATGAGAGCAAATCTTCTATCTCTGAATTTATGAAGAAAAGGAATTCATGTTAGTTTTGTAGTCTTACCTCAACAATTAATATCACAATGCACAAGTTCTTCAATAAAATAGAGAAGACATTAACTATGTGGGTAGAAGACAGAATAGGAAGTTGTTCTGACTGACGATAGACAGGAACAGGAACTGTGCTCTGATTGACAGTAACTAGAACATATGTGCAAATTTCAGTGTAGGATCCTCAGGAACAAGTGACACCAAGCCATGTACCAAAAGCAAAAGATGGTTATGCAGATTTAGGAACAGGGTTTGACTGAGAGACATAAAAATTACTTGAAGGGCTACAAGTACTGGTGAAGTTGCTGCTAAATTTTTTGGCAGAGGTGAACAAGTTGGCTAAAGAGAAAGAACACTGTTCAAGTTCTGGTGAGAACTGCTCTTCTGGAAGAACAAGGCTGATTCAGTGGGCAGTTACAAGAGGCACCCAGGCATAGAACATGGAGACTGTATTTTCCTGAGTGATATAAATTTAGGAAAAAATTATAAAAAACTCTCTTCAACCCAAATATTCTTTTTATTATTAATTTTATTGAGAAACAAATAGCAATGAGACAGTTTCAAAACCGATTAGTAGGACAGTTCCAATAGTTAATACATTACATATTGTTGTCTTAGTGGTTATTCATTGTACAAGATGCAGATATGATATCCAAACACTTTTAGCACAAACCTTCTACTCATTGAATTAAGAGAAAGTAGCTGTATATCTATCCTTACTATTTTGTATATGCAGATACATAATGGTCCTTCATTTGTATCCCTATTTTTGTTCAGTTTTGTCAGAGATGGGTATTCCATTGCATCTAAATAGTCTAGGTCTGTGAATTTTCAAACATCAGCATTTGCTACTTTTAATATCCAACCCCTGCAATAATCATGGCTTAGTGATCACAGATCAGCCTCAATCAGAAGGCCTCTGATGTGTGTCAGAAGTCAGGAATGAAGAGCAGGCCAAGGCGACATCTTGGCCCTACCTGACACGGAACTTCATCCCGCCCCAATTCAACACTGAGAGAAAAGTGGGCATCATATTTTAGTACATTTGTTGAGAGACCATATTCACACAATTTTTGTTGCAGTGCATTGTTGCAGGTTTTCTATTTTGTTGTTATTGTTGTTCATCTATTGTTATGCATACTTTGTCAAAGAAGTTTGTTTTTTAAAAAAACTTCTTTATACTGTAATTATATATTATATATATAGAGATTAATATTTTCCATGATGTCATTATTCTTGAAGTTTTTGATTCATACCCATAGGTGGAGGGAGACAACACTAGCAATAATTTCCACCTATATGTCATTTACTATGTCTAACTACAAAAAAAAATAGTAGATGATACAGATCTTACGTGAAGAAATTGCAACATTCATAAAATATCAGAGTGCTATTCATCAAAGTAATCATAGTTTATCCAGATATATTTTATGAGTATAAGGCAAATAGGTGCATCAGAAGTTCTAAGTACTTTTTACGGAATAATTAGTTCCCATATAGCCTGCATGGTCATTAGTGTTTCACAGATAACAAAATCCAAGGTATTTATATGTTAAGTAACTCCTTAATAAAAGAATGAACCGAGACTGGAAATGTGTCTTTCTGGCTTCAATGTATTTACCCCTGATCATCAACCCATATGATAGTTTTAAACGTGTTTTGTGAAGTGCCAGATAAATATTTCATGCTTGCACTGCACAATGTCTCTATCTTTGAACACAGAAGCGGCCTTAATGGCACTAAATAGGTGTGGAGAGGTTTCAGCAATGAATCGCGGGCTTCACCGACCTCTTCAAATGCCCTTCTGCTCTCCAAGAGGGAAAACATGACTGGATAGGTAGCACGCTGTGCCTTGTTCTCTAAAG
Organism: Ctenomys sociabilis; assembly: GCA_004027165.1. Classification (NCBI taxonomy): domain Eukaryota; kingdom Metazoa; phylum Chordata; class Mammalia; order Rodentia; family Ctenomyidae; genus Ctenomys; species Ctenomys sociabilis. The sequence goes on from PVKA01023440.1 coordinate 34,983, forward strand.
TGTGAGTCCACGTCCCAATCGTGATCATGAAAGAGACCCTGATTGACAGCAAACTGAGGGAGGACTGTGTTTAGAAATCAGAAAGTTACGGTCTTGATAATCTATCTCTAATAATAGTTTCAATTTGATTTCTTTCTTTATGCCATTTTTTGTCCTAATAAATATTTGCTTTTTGTCTTCTGGCGGACCCTCATAATAAGATTAGTGTATTAAAACTTCTGCTAATTCTGCATTAAAAATGTGTTTATTTAACCTAGTCTTCCAGGTTTTTTTTTTTTTTTTGCCAGCTCAGCCTGCCCTGAGGGTGGGGCTGTCGCGTCACATGGTGCAGGGCATCAAACTGCCATCCCCTGTACCTGCCGAAGCTTGCCTGTGGAGTTTTAGACACTGTGCTATCTCACTGGCCCCCAAATTGTTTTGATCCACAAAAAGTTCCTCAATCACCATTACAGACATACATTTAGTGTCTTCAAAACAACAGTTTATCTGAACAGTACAGGCAAAGTCGACTTTAATCTTAATATATCTTCTCCATGCTATATTGTTATAGATATTATGAGAGAGGTACAATACACATAGTAACACTTTCTAAATTCTTCTAGAGGTACAATATAAATAAATATAGCATGCATTTAATAGGGAGCCATTATTCTTACTTTGAAATCAATGAATTCTTTGGGTTCTTCTCCTCTCCTCCCCTCTCCTCCCCTCTCCTCTCCTCTCCTCTCCTCTCCTCTCCTCTCCTCTCCTCTCCTCTCC
>PVKA01023441.1:0-35644 GCA_004027165.1 Ctenomys sociabilis
AATTTTAATAGAATTTCTTAAATCTTTATCAAAAAGGTATATTAATATGGTATAATTATAACATGAAAATACAACATTGTATTTTTCCCCAGGAAATCCTGATCTCAAATCAATTTCCTTAAGAGACAAAGTGACAGAGTTATTAAAATTTTACATCTTTAAGGAACTTAATTTTCCTCAGTTCATTAAGAAGTTACTGTCATTGACTGGAGTGGGGAGATACATTCTTGGATCCAGAAAACAATATGTGAGCCTGGGAGAATGCTAAACTAACCAGCACAGGCCCAGGTCTTCCTCTTCTGCCCACCAGAAGTTACTGGAGCAGTATTTATACCTAAGGACAGCACAGAGTTTACCATTCTATATTTTAACCAAAAATAATATAATTTATTATTTATATTAATAATAATAATAAAATTTCCAGTTTCAAATTTACTTGATAAATATTTACCAACCGTTGTTTTCTGTGTCTGATAAGTAGATTGCCAGATCTGGTACAATTCCTTTCTCAGCTAAGACTGTCCATAGTTCTTTTATAACAGGGCAATTGTCCACAATCCATCCTCCAAATTTTGGAGCATCAGAAAACGTATTCTTCTTTTCTTCTACTACCTGCGGAAAAACTACACCATAATGTTGCCATCATAGCCTGACAAGCTATACATTTTACCTTAATATATCATTTTTGCAGATCTCTTGAATTTGAATCATGGAATTTTTTTTTAAGTATATTTTAAGGGAGAAATGAATTTAAAGCAATAAAATTCTATGTTTTAAAAAGTTAATGGGCTGCTCACCACACTGAAGACCCCTCATCAGCCAGACCCCAGGCTCTGCGGGTATGTGGGACCATCCCCCTGCTTGCTGCACCCAAAACCTCTCTCCAGCCAGACCCCAGGTCCTGCACCAGGCCTCCTGTGGAACCTTGCAGCAGAACTCTCTGCAGAAAGGCTAACAGCCAGACCCATCCAGCTAAATCAGGAGCTGAACATCTTTCCAGAGTTACACAATGGATGCACGATGAGATGCAGCAGCAAAAAGCTGAGCACAATAGCAAATCAAAGCCAGGCACATCTGGACAAGTTCAAAGTTGGTAGATCCAGACCCAGTAAGCTGAGACACTTTGCTGAACCCAGATCTATGAGAGTGTCCTCTCTTTTTTACTCTTGATCTACAAAAGGGACCAGGTGACTGGATGAACAAGTCTGCCTGGAAGACCCTAGGTACATCAAAAGAAGGGGATTCGACAGAATTTAGGGGAGCTAACTTAAAAACAAATTCTCAATTTAATATCAGCTTAGATGCACAGACAAGTTTGTTCTTACTGTCTAAAATATAAACCCATTAGTTACAAAAGTTTGTTAACTGCTAAATATCACTGTCCATCAATAGTGTTCCTAATGGTAGTTCTGTAAATACAAAACTAAAACTTGCTTAACCATATAATCTCTTAGATAAGAATTTCAGTAGGTTCTAAAGTTACAACTGCACCAAATTGCCACACCAAAGATGAGAGGACAATGCTATACAAATTATAAGGAGAAGGAGCAAAATGCATATCAAGCCCACCCTGAACAAATGCAGGAGACGCTAGGAAGAAAAAAATGGGAATCACACAGCCCAAATGTCTGAAGTAAAGAAACAACTCTGAAGTAAAGAAACAACTGCAGAAACTTATAAAGGAAATCAGATCAGAAATAATCTCTGAAGTAAAAAAGAAACAATAACTATAATGAAAGAATCAATAACTGCTTCTAAAGAAGACACTGATAAAAAAAAATTAGAGGAGAATAGAAAAATGATGGAAACTTTGAATGAGCAATATAGGAAAGAAATAGATCACATGAAGCAGAGGCAAAAAGATATACAGGAACTTAAAATCTCAATCACAAGATTGCAAAACCATTTGAATGAAAGTGAAAACAGTTCTCGAAAACACCAATGCAGCTAGTGAAAAGGTAAAAGATCTCTTAAAAACAACTAGGATGCAGGAAAAAAATAATTCATCATCTGCAAGACAATGGAAACATGAACAACGTGAGACTAATACTCATCAATGAGAAAGAACCATTCATTACAAATGAAAAGAATATGGACAGGGACCAGGGAGATGGCTCAGTAGAATAAGTGCTTCCCTGGCAAGTGCGCAAAGGCCTGAGAGGTCAATCCATGGATCCACAAAAATGAAAAAAAGAATATGGACAGAAGTAATAGCAGAAAACTTCTCAAATGTGGGGGAACAATCTGATAGTCAGGTAGCCAAAGCATACAGAAATCCAAAGAACAACAACCTAATTGAAAACACCAAGACACACAATAGTCAAGAGTCTAGAAATACAGCACAAGAACAATATACTGAAAGCCACTAGAGAAAAGAAACAGTTCATATTTCAGGAAAACCCATGAGAATAGTGGCAGACTTCTATTCATAAACCATGAAGTCAAGAGCATGGAACAAAGTACTTCATGACCTCAATGAAAACAAATTCCAGCCAAGACTACTATACCCTGCAAAACTCTTTCAAGTTTGATGGAGAAGTGAAATACTTCCATTATAAAGAACAACCAAAGAATTTCATGAGGACGAAGCCAACCCTACATAGACTACTAAAACACTCTAGAGAGGAACCAAAATGACCAGAACTTGATGACTGTGAACAGAAAGAAACCTGCAAATAGGGCAAACAATTAAACAGGAGAAAAAAGAGATAAACAAAAGTAGGTAAATAACATGTCAATCATAAGTCAATACATTGTAATTATAACCATCAATTGTAAAGGACTCAATTCACTAAGCGAAAGAAAAAGACTGGCAAAGTAGACTAAGAAGCAAACTCCAACAATATGCTGTATACAAGAAACATACTTATATAAAATTCATAAGCTCAGTGTCAAAGGGTGCAAAACAATGCTATGTACCCCAGAACCTCGGAAAAAAGCAGGGATAGCAATCCTGTTTGCAGACAGTTTCAACTTCAAACCAAGATGATAAAATGAAATAAAGAAGGCCACTACATACTGGTTAGTGTGGGAAACCTGTGACTCGCACCCACTTTATAATAGTCTCAGCCATGTTCTTAAGTTTCCATTCCTCTGCTGAGTTAAGTTCCTGGTTCGTCTTACCCCGCCTATCTCCCCATAAGTCTCCTGCTATGCCCCAGAGGTGGGACTTCCTGTCATAGCCCAGTTGCCTAGTTACTCGCGCCTTTTACTCACTGATGTCATTTCCCTATGCCTTCACTATATATACCCAGAGTTTCCTTTGAATAAACGAGACTTGATCAGAATCCTGTCTTGTCTCCATCTCTCAAGTCTCCTGTCCTTTGTCCCCTCCTCCATTCCCCACTTCTCTCCCAGGTGACCCTCATTGACTGACCCGCTGGACAGGACAGGTTAGGAGGAAAGTCCAAGAGGAAGAGGTAACACTCATAAATATGTATGCATCAAACACAGGAGCACCCAACTATATAAGACAAATCTTAATGGACATGAAGACTCAAATACTCAATACCACAAACTTAACAGGAGAACTTAACACCCCCTGAATGCAAAAACATAGGTCAACCAGACAAAACATTAGCAAAGAAGTAGCAGAACTGAACCAGAACTTGGAACAAATGGACTTAGTGGACATACACAGAGTTTTCCACCCAACCACAGATGAATACACATTTTTTTCAGCAGCACATGGGACATTTTCTTTTCTTTGGCAGAACTGGGCATGAACTCAGGCCCTTGTTCCTATTGGGGAAGCACTTATTCCACTGAGCCATCTCCCTGGCCCTGGGACATGTTCTAAAATAGAACATATACTAATCTATAGGTCATGCTTAAGTATATGCAAGAAAACAGAAATTATTCCATGCATATTATCTGGCCACAATGCAATAAAACTGGAAATAAATGTCAAAAGAAATAAAAAGAACCAATAATACATGGAAATTAAGCAACACCCTGCTCTGCAACCAATGGGTCACAGAAGAAATTAAGTAATATCCACAATTCAAGGAAAATTCAAATACAACTTATCGGAATTTATGGGATGCAATGAAAGCAGTTTTTATAGGGAAATTTATAGTTGTGAACTCATACATTAGGAAGCCAGAATGGGAACAAATAAATACCCTAATGCTGAAATTCAAATGTCTAGAAAAGGAAGAGCAAACCAAACCCAAAGCCCAAAGACAAGAGGAAAGTATAAACATTAGAGTAGAAATTGGTTCAATCAAAACAAAGAAAACAGTTCAAAGAATTAATGAGTTAAAAAGCTGGCTCTTTGAAAGATTAAATAAAATTGATAAGCCCCTAGCTAACCTCATTAAAAACAGGAAAGAAAACACTCAAATACAAGCAACAAGGGATGAAAAGGTGGCATTATCACAAACCCAATGGAAATTCAGAAGACCATCAATAGCTACTTTGAGAATATTTATTCTCACAGAATAGAAGACACAAGAAACAGATAGATTCCTCGAAAGGTATAAATTACCAAAACTGAATCAAGAACATATAATAATCCTCAATAACCCAATAACAGCCAATGAAATACAAAATGTAATAAAAAAAAAAAAAATACTAACAAAGAAAAGTCCAAGTCCTGATGGATTTGCAGATGAATTCTACAAGAAATTTACAGAAGATATAATCCCAATACTTCAAAACTCTTCAATGAAATTGAAAGGGAAGCAATTCTCCCAAAATAATTCCTGGAGACAAGTATTATACTGATACCAAAACCAGGGAAAGACAACTAATAAAGAGAACTAAAGGCCAATCAAACATAGATACAAAAATCCTCAATAAAATCCTAGTAAAAAGAATACAGCAAATCATTAAGATTATACACCATCACCAGAAAGGATTCATCCCAGGGATGCAAGGCTGGTTCAAGATACTTAAATCCATAAATGTAACACATTATATCAATAGATCCAAACCTAAAATCCACACGATCATCTCAGTTGATGAAGAAAAGGCTTTTGACAAAGTCCAACACTCATTCACGTTCAAAACCCTACAGAAAATTGGAATATATGACCTCTACCTCAATCTGAAAAAAACCATTTATGACAACCAAATGGTTAAGATAATTCTTAATGGGGAAAAACTGGTATCTTTTACTCTCAGATCTGGTACAAGACAAGGATGTCCTCTATCAGCACTCCTATTCAATATAGCTCTTGAATCATTAGCTAGAGCCATTAGACAAGAGAGAGAAATAAAGGGATAGGTAAAGAATAGAAGGGTCACACTCCAAATGTCTGCCATTTTGGTCTTCTAAATATGTACTTCTTGTTATGGCATACCAGCTATTACTATGCTTCCCTTTTTTAAAGGGTAGTAAATGAAAAATAAGACAAAAAAAAATGTCACAAGACAGTCACACTACAATGCTACTATGCTGTATATGGATGGATTTCTAAATATCTATGTAAATATGTAAGTGTTCATTCCTATTTTTTTTTTTCTTCAGATTCTGTACAGACTTAGAGTTTAGTATGTCAATACTTGATGGAAAATACATGTTCCATATTATGCCTAGATGTCCAATATTTAGACATATAGTGTGGGTAAACTGAACTGCATGTTGCAGGGTAGTAATAAACTTCTCTTCCGGAGGGTTGGAAACCTAAATTTGCAGACTGAAAATTGGAGAAAAAGAAAGGCTGCAAGGTCAGCCAACATGTTGGCCCAAGCCTTTCAAGTTAGTGAATACTCAGGACATAGGAGAACCTGTACTGTAACGTCATGTAACTCAGTTGTGCCCCAAATTTTCTGATCAAGAAGATTATAGGGGCACAGAGGAATGCGATTGATGATGTAGAGTGTGCCTAAGGAGAGTCACATGGAGAGAAAACTTTCACTCAGGCTTCCACAGAGACCAAATTGGTCAAGCAATGGTGACTTATCTAAAAGGCTGACACTGACAAGGGATCTACAAAGAGTAATACAGGGTTACAGGATAAACACTGAGGGTACCTGACTGACCTTATCTGATAAAAAAAGTTGCATTTTTTTGTTATATAGGTCTTGCTTTAACTCGGTCTTAACATCCAGCAGAAAAGTCTAAAAATGCAGGTATATAAAATAAAGTTATATTAATATGAGTTGTGAATGGCTTAAGTCAACAAATTCTGTGGATAACCCACTTCTATTGTGGACTGCTGATCTGTGTTGGATTGTTTTATTTAAAAATATATATATGTAAAATTAGCCATCCACATTGTGAAAATCTGTAATACATGTATCATTGTATATTACGCTGTTTATGTCATTTGTTCTCTTTGTTTTTGCTTCTATTTTTCACTCTTCAAGTTAAAGTACAAATAAATAAATTAAAATAAAAAAATAAAAATGTTTTACTTGAGAGACAGTATGGTAATAATTGGTATGTCATGACAAGAAGTACATACTTAGAAGACCAGAATGACAGGCATTCTAAGCATGACCCTTCTATTATACATTGATAACTTGGTTCACAGTTGCTTGGTTCACAGGTATCAGCATATATAGTTAATCAGGGTGATTACAATCTACTTAAAAGACATGGTATGATATTTTCTCCTAGTATTAGAAACTTTAAAAAGTATATTTACATTTTCCATTGACTTTATATTAGTTCTTCCCATCTTTTATTCACACACACACACACACATATGTATGTATGAAAAAAGATATGTGTATAACTTGATGAAAGATCGATATTGTTTCATAGAAATTTTTAGTAACCTTTTAAATGGGTTCATCTAATGTACTTTACATAGTCCTGCATAACTATCATTTTGAGAGCTCTTCATTCTTCATCTATGAGCACATAGCAACTTCTCTTGCCTTCTGAAATATGCTTTTTTTATTTCTTTTCTTTTTAATTTTTGTTTTATTGAAGTACAAATATCAATTAGATAGTTTTAAGATACATTGACAAGATGAATTTGATAAATTAATACATTGCAAACTGTTTTGTAATGCTTTGCTATCATAGAAGGTGCACACATAATATTATACTTACAGACATTATTATACGATATGTCTCTTATCCGTAAATAGAGTGTAGCTCTTTGCATATCTTATTTTTTATACCTGAATTACATCAAACATTCAATAATTAATACTTTCTACCTTGATATTTTCCTAGTGGTTGTCCATAGTACTAGAAGCCGACATAATATCCTGTCCAAACACCATCAGTGCAAATCTTGCCTCTCATAGAATTATGTAGAAGCACAGCATTATCTATCCCAACTGTATTGTCCGTACACACACATCATGATTCTTCCTTTCTATACCCCTTCCTTTGTCTACACCTGTCAAAGATGGGCACTCCATTGTCATTCAACAAACTTAGGTGCTTGAACTCGACAACACAATCCAACACAGTCCAGCATTCCACAACAATGGTGAGTTAACCAAAGAAGCTGTCGACCATAGCCATTTACAGCTCAACTTAATATTACGGCCCCGCGATGTATACCTCATTTTTATACTTTTCTGCTGGATGGTTAAGACCTAGATAGAGCAAGACTTATATACCAACACATGTACTTTATGTTTCTTATGAGGTCAGTGAAGTCCCCTCAGTGTTTATCTTGTAGTCCTGTACATTATTCTGTAGATCCTTTGTCTGTGTCGTCCATGTGGATGAGTCACGGCGAATGCTTGACCAGTTTGCTCTCCGTGAGAGCCTGAGAGAAAGTTTTCGCTCCATGTGACTCTCCCCAGGCACACTATAGAACTTCGATCTCTTTCCTCTGTGGCTCCATAATCTCCTTGTTCACAAAATTTGGAGCTCAACTGAGTTTTATGATGTTGCAGTACAGGTTCTCCTATGTCCTGAGTCTTCGCTGACCTTGAAAGGCTAGGGTCAAAATGTTGGCTGGCCTTGTGGCTCTTCTATTTCTCCAACTTTGATCTGTGAACTTAGGTTGTTAACCATCTAGAAGCAAAGCTGATTACTATCCTGCGGCATATGCCATTCACTTTGCCTTATCGGACTCAATTGATTTTAGATGTTGTACATTTCCATTTGTAGCTTTTTTTCTATTTCTCATATGCTATGTCTGGAGGTATTAGAATACTTTGTGTAACTGGAAAATAGTTTACTTTCAGTTTTGAAAGGTATGTTTGCTAGGTATAAAATTCAAAGAGGACAGATTTTTCTTCCTTTCTTTCAGTTCTTTAATTAGTCTAGTTTCTCATGCGCTTGGTCTTTTTTTTTCCTAATGTGGAATAAGATGCTACTTAATTTTATTCTTCCATAGCTAATTTTTTATGCATATGTTTTAATGATTTTTTTCATTATAATAAGTTTTGGACAATTTCATTTTTGTATATCTGGGTATGATTTTATACAAATTTCTTATGCAAAAGGTGCATTTTTCTTGGAAATGTGTTGCTGCAAGTTCAGCTAAATTCAGAAATTTTAAATCTTTAATTATTTATTGCCAAAGGCCAGGGAGATGGCTCAGTGGAATAAGCGCTTCCCTGGCAAGTGCAAGGGCCTGAGTTCAATCCCTGGTTCCACAAAAATAAATAAATAAATAAATACATAAATAAATAAATAAATAAATAACTTATTGCCTACCTCTTTCTACTTTGAGAATTCTAATTATATGAATATAACTTTCTTGATTTTGACACAAAGTGAACTATTATACGACTGATCTGTAAATTCTTCATTTTTATTTTGGACAATTTTTACTGTTATATTCATTTAACTTTGTGTATTTACAATGTGCATCTATTATTAATCTCATGTGATGTATTCAATTCAGAAATATTTGTCTGAAAATCACTCTGTCTATATCTTATATTTTTCACATTTCAGTATTTGTCTACAATTTTTATTTTATTTTTATTTATTTATATTTTTGTGGAACCAGGGATTGAACTCAAGCCCTTGTGCTTGCCAGTGAAGCGCTTACTCAGCTATCTCCCTGGCCCTGTCTACAATTTTTAATATGATATATAATTACTGATTCAATAAAGTTAATAATGGCCATCCTCCTCCATTCCGGCTGCGCCTGCCCAGCCCCAGATACCGGCCGGAGACAGTGCGGCCCACTCTGCCAATCTCCTCGATCCCGCCCGTGCCCGCCCAGCCCCAGAGACCTCCTGAGAGCGCTAGACCCACGGTCTGAGACAACAGCTGACTCCAGCGCCCTCCTGGATCCTGCACCAATTTCTCCCAGCCAGTGGGAATTTGCATGATCAGTGAGTGTGGTGAGTCTGAGGGAGAGCCATTGGCTTCTTCCCACGTGTGCTACCCGGATCTCTGCCCTCAACCTCTCCAAGCCAGTGACTGACCTGAAACCTCAGGACCAACTCACCAACACCTCCCCGGATACCCTGACCTAAAGCCTGCTGCACAAGTGGGAATTTCTCTGATTCTCTGGGCATCAAAGTTCAGTGAGTGTAGAACTCCAGGCCCACCATGCCCGAGAGACATTTCCCAGGGATTCCCTGCACGCCCACCCCCTGTGGCCCGGTGAGAGCTCGAGGCACACTGTGCCAGAGAAAAATTTCCAGGTGATTACCAGTCCCACCACACAGCCCCAGACCCAGTGCAGGTCGGCCTGAAGTGAGATCTCCAAGCCTGCCACGCCTGAGGGACATTTCTCAGCAATCCTCAGTCCCACACCACAGACCGAAACCCAGCGCAGCCAGGCCTGTGAGTGAGGGCTCCAGGCCCACTGCACCAGAGGGACCTTTCCCAGCCTTCTCGGGTTGCAGCCCGTAGACCCGGATCCAGCACAGGCTGGCCGACCCAGTACACCCTACTCGGAATAGGATCATGCACTATCCTTTTGTGAGCCCAGAAGACCCACCAAAGCCCAGGCATGCCCACCTGGGGAACGACCTGCCTGACACAGGAGGGCTGACCCAGGTAACTAACAGAGGGGAACCAAAGGAGCTGCAGCAAAAAAGGAACTGAACACAACAGCTAGATCCAGGATAGGCATAACTAGAAAATCTCAAACTTAATAGACTGGAACCGAATCTCACAACAAGCTAAGGTTACAGCTGCACCAAAGCTCTACACCAAAGGTCAAAGGTCAGTGCTATACAAAATGACAAAGAGAAGGGGAAAAATGCAATCCCAGACCTCGAGTCCATCAGCAAGGGCAGAGGACACTAGCTCAGCTGCAATGAATGAACTAACAGATATAGCAGCAAAGGAACAACAGCAGAAAGCTATAGAGGAATTAAATTAGAAGTAATTCCCCAAATTAAAAAAGAAATATTTGAATACATAGTATCTGAAATAAAGAATGAATTCCAGAAACATTGGGTGGAAAAACTATGCTCACCCAGAACAAGTGCAGAGAGCACTATTCCAGCTGATATATATGAAGTAACAGCATCTGAAGCAAAGAAACAACAGCAGAAAGATCATGAGGAATTCAACGCAGAAATAAGTTCTGAAATCAAAAAAGAACTTTTTGAAGTGATAGGATCTGAGATACAGAAACAAGTCCAGAAATATACAGAGGAAATCCAACTTGGAAGAAACACAGCAGAAAATGAATTAATAACTGCCTCTAAAGAAGACATGGACAAAAAAATTGAGGATATGAGAAATATGATGGATTCCTTGAATGAACAATACAGAAAAGAAATAGAACACATGAAACACAATCAAAGAGATATAGAAGAACTAAAAATAGCAATAATGAGTCCACAAATCCATTTGAGTGAAAGCGAAGACAGAGTTTCAGATCTTGAAGATGCCGGAGCACCTAGTGAAAAGGTGAGAAAGGATGTCTTAACAACAACGAGAATGCAGGAAAAAATAATCCATCATCTGCAAGATGATGCCAGGATGAACAATGTGAGAATAATTGGTATCAATGAGAATGAAGGAGTCAATACAAATGACATAAAAAGAATTTGAGGAGAAATAATAGCAGAAAACCTCCCAAATATGAGGAAACAATCCAACATTCAGGTCACTGAAGCATAGAGAAAAACAAATAACCTCAACCCAAGTAGAAACACACCAAGACATATAATAGTTAAGACCCCAGAAATCCAACACAAAAATAATATACTGAAAGCTGCAAGAGAGAAGAAAGAGCTCACATTCAAAAGAAAACCCATCAGAATTACAGCCGACTTCTCTAAACAAACAATGAAGGCAAGGAGAGCATGGAGCAGAGTTCTTCAAGTCCTCCATGAAAACAAATTCCAGCCCAGACTATTATACCCTGCAAAACTCTCTTTCAAGTTTGATGGAGAAGTGAAATACTTCCACGACCAAGAACAATTAAAGAATTTCATGATGACAAAGCCATCCCTTCACAGGCTGCTGAAAGATGTTCTAGAGAGAGAGACAACAATGACCAGAACTCCATGAAACAATGGAAGGTACCCACTAAACAGCTCAGACAACTAAACACAGGTCACAAAGGAATAAACAATACCAGGTAAATATCATGACAAACATAAGTCAGCACATTTCAATTATAACCATAAACGTAAATGGACTCAATTCTCCAATTAAGAGAAATAGACTGGCACAGTGGATTAGGAAACAAAATCCGACAATATGCTGTATACAAGAAACACACTTAACTCAAAAGGACATTCATAGGCTCAAAGTCAAAGGATGGAAATCAATACTACATGCCCCAGCACATCAGAAAAAAGGAGAAGTAGCAATTCTGTTCTCAAACAGTCTCAACTTCAAACCAAGAATGATCAAATGACACAAAGAAGGCCACTATATATTGGTCAGGGGAAAAATTCAAGAGCAAGAAGTAACACTCATAAATATTTATGCACCAAACACAGGAGCACCCAATTATGTAAGACAAATCTTAAGGTATATGAAAAACTTAATGTCTAAGAACACAACCTTAGCGGGAGACCTTAACACACCCTTCTCTCAAAAAGATAGGTCAACCAGACAAAAAATAGCAAGAAAGTATGAGAACTGAACCAGAGCTTGGAACAAATGGACCTGGTGGACATATACAGAGTGTTCCACCCAACCACAGCTGAATACACATTTTTTTCAGCTGCACACGGGTCATTTTCCAAAATAGACCACATACTAGTGCAGAGGTCATGCCTAAGTATATGCAAGAAAATAGAAATTGTTGCATGCATACTATCTGACCACAATGCAATGAAAGTGGAAATAAACAAGAAAAGCAACCAGAAAAACCCACTAAATTCATGGAAACTAAACAACACCCTACTCAGCAATCAATGGGTCACAGAAGAAATTCAACAAGAAATTCAACAATATCTGCAATTCAATGAAAATTCAAGTACAACTTACCACAATTTATGGGAGGCAATGAAAGCAGTTCTTAGAGGGAAAATCATAGCTATGAACTCACACATTAGGAAAACAGAAAGGGAACAAATTAGTACCATAATGTTGCACCTCCGACAACTAGAAAAAGAAGAGCAAACAAAACCCAGAGCACAAAGATGGGAAGAAATCATAAAGATTAGAGCAGAAATTAACTCAATTGAGATGAAAAAAACAGTTCAAAGAATCCACAAATCAAAATGTTGGTTCTCTGAAAAACTAAATAAAGTTGATAAGCCTCTAGCCAACCTCATGAAAAAGAGGCAAAAGAAAATTCAAGTACAAGCGATGAGGAATGAAAAGGGTGAAATCACCACAGACCCAGTGGAAATTCAGAAGAATATCAATAGTTACATCGAGAATCTTTACACTCACAGAATGGAAGACACAGAAGAAATGGACAGATTCCTCGAAAGGTACAAATTACAAAAACTAAATCAAGAAGATATAACACTTCTCAATAAGCCAATAACAGCCAACGAAATACAAAACGTAATAAAAAGCCTACCGACAAAGGAAAGTCCAGGGCCTGATGGATTCACAGCTGGATTCTACAAGAAATTTATAGAAGATATAATCCACACACCCCACAAACTCTTCAATGAAGTTGAAGAGGAAAAAGTCCTCCAAAAATCATTTCTGGAGGCAAGTATAATACTGATTCCAAAACCAGGGAAAGGCACAACCAAAAAGGAGAACTACAGGCCAATCTCCCTCATGAACATAGATGGAAAAATAGTCAACAAAATCCTGGCAAATAGAATACAGCTAATCATCAAGAAGATCATACACTATGACCAGGTAGGATTCATGCCAGGGATGCAAGGATGGTTCAATATTTGAAAATCTATAAATGTAATATACTATATTAATAGACTGAAATCTAAAAACAGGATCATCTCAATTGATGCAGAGAAAGCCTTTGACAAAGTCCAACACTCATTCATGTTCAAGGTCCTATAGAAAATTGGAATAGATGGAGTCTATCTTAACTTCATAAACGCCATCTATGACAACCCAAAAGCTCATATAATCCTAAATGGGGAAAAACTGAAATCTTTTACTCTTAAATCAGATACAAGACAAGGATGTCCTCTATCACCCCTCCTATTCAATATAGTGTTGGAATCCTTAGCAACAGCCATTAGAAAAGAGGGAGGAATAAAGGGAATAAGAATAGGTAAAGAAGAAGTTAAATTATCACTATTTGCAGATGACATGATACTTTACTTGGAAGACCCCAAAAATTCCACCAAGAATCTACTAGAACTGATATGGAAATTCAGTAGCATAGCAGGATACAAAATCAATACTCAAAAGTCAATAGCATTCCTCTACACAGATAACAAGCACAGTGAAAGGGAAACAATAACTTTTACAATAGCAGCGTGGAAAATGGAATACCTTGGGATTCACTTAACCAAGGAAGTCAAAGATGTTTTCATGGAAAATTACAACACCCTAAGAGAAGAGATTATAGAGGGTTTCGGAAAATAGAAAGATACCCCATGCTCCTGTATAGGAAGAACCAACATCGTGAAGATGGCCATACTCCCAAAACTGCTGTACAGATTTAGTGCAATCCCTATCAAACTGCCACCGACATACCTCCCAGACATAGAGAAATCATTTCTAAAATTTGTTTGGAACCACAAAGGACCTAGAATAGCAAAGGCAATCTTATCCAATAAAGACAAGGCAGGAGGCGTCACAATTCCTGACTTGAAAGTATACTACAAAGCCACTGTGATAAAATCAACATGGTACTGTCAGCAAAATAGACTTGAGGATCAGTGGAATAGATTAGAAGATGCAGAGGCATCTAAAATCACACTCAGCCATCTGATCTTTGACAAAGAGGCTAAACGAGCTCACTGGAAGAAAGATAGCCTCTTTAACAAATAGTGCTGGAAGACATGGCTTTCTACGTGCCTAAAACTAAAACTTGACCCAGCTCTACCACCATGCACTACGTTAAAGTCAAAATGGATTAAAGATCTAAACATTCAAACAGAAAAACTCAATCTCCTGGAAGAGAAAGCAGGAGGAACTTTTGAAGACAGAGGGGTAGGTAAAGAGTTCATGAACAAACATATATTCGCACGGGAAGCTCTTGAAAGAATCAACAAATGGGATCAGTTCTTCTTAAAGAGCTTCTGCATGTCCAAAGAAATTGTCAACAACCCACAAAGTTTGAAAACATCCTAACTAATAAGCAATCAGACAGAGGACTACTGTCTAGAATATATGAAGAACTAAGATATAACAGGGCCCTGAAATTTAAAGACCCAATTTAGAAATGCGCATCTGAGATGAATACACACTTCTTACAGGACGAAATTAAAGAAGCAAATAAATATATGAAAAAATGGTCCACATCGCTAGGCATTCATGAAGCGCAAACAAAAACAACACCTAGATACCATCTCACTCCAGAAAGAATGACTATCATAAGGAAATCAAACAACAACAAATGTTGGAGAGGTTGTGGGGAAAAGGGAACGCTTCTCCACTGCTGGTGGGAATGTAGACTGGTACAACCATTGTGGAGGTCAGTGTGGAGACTCCTCAAAACAGTAGGACCAGAAATCCCATTCAAGCCAGCTATCCCCCTACTGGAAATTTTCCCAAAGGATCTGGAAATATTGTATCATAGAGATATATCTGTACCTATGTTTATAGCAGCGCAATGTGTGATAGCAAAATCTTGGAAACAACCAAGATGTCCATCACATGAGGAATGGTTGAAAAAGATGTGGTATTTCTATATAATGGAGTGTTATTCAGCTATTAAGAATGATAAGTTTGAAGTGGATGCCACTTGAACATATACTCATAAGTGAAATAAACCAGACACACATTTGTAAATATCATATAGTCTCCCTAGTGTAACAACCGAAAAGCAGAAATAGAAAAGGAAACGTACAACAACTAAAATCAATTGAGTCAGATAAGGCAAAGTGAATGGCATATGCTTCAGTATACTAATCAGCTTTTCTTCTGGATGGTTAACCACCTAAGTTCACAAATCAGAGTTGGAGAAATAGAAGAGCCACAAGGCCAGCCAACATTTTGACCCTAGCCTTTCAAGGTCAGCGAAGACTCAGGACATAGGAAAACCTGTACTGCAACATCATGAAACTCAGGTGAGCTCCAAATTTTGTGAACAAGGAGATTATGGAGCCACAGAGGAAAGAGATCGAAGTTCTATGGTGTGCCTGGGGAGAGTCACATGGAGAGAAAACTTTCTCTCAAGCTCTCACAGAGAGCAAAGTGGTCAAGCATTGGCCGTGACTCATCCACATGGATGACACAGACAGAGGATCTACAGAATAATGTACAGGACTACAAGATAAACCCTGAGGGGACTTCACTGACCACATAAGAAATATAAAGTTCATGTGTTGGTATATAAATCTTGATCTATCTAGGTCTTAACCATCCAGCAGAAAACTATATAAATGAAGTATACATCGCGGGGCCATAATATTGAGCTGAGTTGTAAATGGCTATGGTCAACAACTTCTTTGAATAACTCACTATTGTTGTGGAATGCTGGACTGTTGTGGATTGCGGTGTCCAGTTGAAGCACCTAAGTTAGTTGAATGACAATGGAGTGCCCACCTTTGACAGGTGTAGACAAAGGAAGGGGTATAGAAAGAAAAAATCATGATGTGTGTGTATAGACAGTACCGTTGGGATAGATAACACTGTGCTTCTACATAATCCTATGAGAGGCAAGATTTGCACTAATGATGTTTGGACAGGATATTATGTCGGCTTCTAGTGCTTTGGTCATCAACTTGGAAAATAATTATTGAATTTTTGATATAATTCATGTATAAAACATAAGCAAGCAGCTACACTCTTAATTTACTGATAAGAGACATCTGCTAAAGTGATATCTGAAAATATAATATCATGTATGCACCTTGTATGATACCAAAACATTATGAAAACAGTTTGTAATGTATTAATTTATCGAATCTGTCTTGTTAAGGTGTCTTGAAACTGTCTGAATGACATTTGTACTTCAATGAAATAAATAAATTCCATTAAAAAAGTGAAAAAAAACAAAAAAAATAAAGTTAATAAAAAATAGCACTCCTCTACAAAAATTATAAACACACTGAGAGGGAAATTAAAGAAAAAAATACCTTCACAATAGAACTGTAGAAAATGAAATACTTAGGAATACCCTAACTAAGGAAGTAAAAGATCTACTCAGTGAATATCACAGTACTCTGAAAAAAGAGCTTGTAGAGGATTTCAAAAAATTGAAAGATATCCTCTAGTCCTTTTTTGTGAAGATGGCAATACTCCCAAAATTGTATTACAGAGTTAATGGAATACCTATCAAAATTCCACTAATATGCCTCACAGACCTAGAGAAATTATTCTGAAAATTTATTTGGCATTAGGAAAGACCTACAATAGCAAAGGCAGTTCTGGGTAACAATGACAAGGCAGGAAGCATTAGAATTGCTAACTTGAAATTATACTACAAAGCTACTATGATAAAAATCAGCATGGTATTACCAACAAAATAGACCTGAGGATCAGTGCAATAGATTAGAAGATGCAGAATCATCTACAAACACACTCAGCCACCTTATCTTAGACAAAGGGGCCAAAATGCTTATTGGAAGAAAGATAGCCTCTTTAAGAAATGGCGCTGGAAAAACTGGCTCTCTACATGCTGAAAACTAAAACTTGACCCAGGTCTATCACCATGCAATAAACTAAAGTCAAATTGGATTAAATATCTAAACATTAAAATAGAAACACTAAATCTCCTGGAAGAGAAAGGAGGAACTCTTAAGACATAGGGTAGGCAAACAGTTCATAAACAAAGCACTTGAAAGAATTACCAACTGGGACCTCCTCTAATAGAGAAGTATTTTCATGTCAAAATAAAGTACCAATATAGTGAAAAGAGAACCCAAATTTAGGGAAAAAAATCTTAACTACAAAGCACTCAGACAAAGGTCTTCTGTCTAGAATTTATAAAGAACTAAAAAACATTAGGGCCCCAAAATTTAAAGACCCAATCCAGAAATGGGCATCTGAAATGAACACAGACTTCTCAGATGAATAAATTCTAGATGTTAATAAATACATGAAAAAGAGACAAGAGAAAAAAAATGTCATAACTGTCCTGCTACAATGCTGTATATGGTTAGATTTCTAAATCTGTTTAAAAATATGTAATTTTTATTCATATTTTTTAAATATTTCTTTATTTTTTAAATTTTTTTCTTCATATTCTGTAGGGACTTAAGTTTAGCATATCAATACTTGATGGAAAATACCTGTTCCATGTTACGCCTACGATGTTTGATATTCAGACAGATAGTTAGATTAAACCCAACTGCATATGTGGCAGGGTAATAAAGTTTATCTTCTGGAGGGTTAACAACATAAGTTTTCAGACCAAAAAATTAGAGAAAAAGAAGAGCTACAAGGATAACCAACATTTTGGCCATAGCTCTTCAAATTCAGTGAGGACTCAGGACATAAGAAAACCTGTACTCTAACATCCTGTAACTCAGTGGTGTCCCAAATTTTCTGATCAAGGAGATTACGAGGCCACAGAGGAAAGTGATTGACAATATAGAATGTACCTAAGGAGAGTCACCTGGAGAGAAAACATTCTCTCAGGCTTTCACAGAGAGCAAGTTGGTCAAGCAATGGCCATGACTCATCCACATGGCTGATACTGACAAAGGATCTACAAACTGCTGTACAGGGTTTTCAGGGTAAATCTTGAGAGGATTTTGCTGACCTTGTCACATACAAAACTTACATTTTTTGTTAGATAGGTCTTGCTTTATCTTATTCTCAACCATCCAGCAGAAAAGTATAAAAACGAGGTATAAAAGGCAAAACCATATTAATATGCTGAGCTGTAAAAGGTTCAAGTCAACAACTTTTGACATTGCTAGTTATGCAGATAACCCACTATTATAGACTACTGGAATATACTGAATTATTTGCTGAATTCATGCACCTACAATACACAAATGGCAATGGAATACCTATCTCTGACAAAAGTAAACGTATCTGTATATACAAAATAGTGTACACACACAGCTACTTTCTCTTAGTTCAATGAGAAGACAGTTTTGAACTAATAGTGTTTATACAAGATATCATGTTTGCATCTTGTGATAGGAATAACTATTACAAAGGCAACAATATGCAACGTATTAATCATTGTAATTGTCCTACTAACCTGTTTTGAAATTGTCTCATTGCTATTTGTTTCTCAGTAAAATTAATAAAAAAATTAATAGGAAGTAAAAGCCTTTGTTAAACACAACAGCAACACATTTTGCCATCTATTCTTCAGTATCATTGAATGAAAATCCAGATTAGGAAACTGGGACAGAGCCTTCTTCCAGAATGATGGCATCGGTCCAACTCATGCATGTCCAGGAAGAGATACTTAAATGGGTATTGTAGCAGTAGGAAGGATTTGGTTCAAAGCAAATTGTGCAGGTGCTTAGGGGGGTTTGGCTAAACTCTTCCATTCCTGCAAGTAGCTGTAATTTCAACACAAATACAGAAATCAGTCATATGAAACTGCAAATCCACCAACTCTGAGGGCTTAAAACAAGTTTTTGTACCATCACATAGTCATAGATTATTAGAAACCAAAGGAAGAGAGATGCTAAAAGTGTCTGTATAACCCTCTGGCCTTTGAGGATGCAAGATTATCTCCTGTCTGAATTTTTATCTGAATAAAGTTTTTTTAAAAAAAGAATTTTAAGCACTTTGAAATGTTTAACACAAGAGAATTCAGAAGTAGAAGGAAAGCTATAAACAAAAAATAGAAATGGTTGATATAAACTTTACTGTCCATGTTTCAAAGACAAAAATAATTTATCATTTCTCTGTGGGGAGCCAGATAGGAAGATTAAGGGCTAACCGATCTCTTCTTCAGCACTACAGGTGGTGGGAGAGTGTGCTGACACACTGTAGGGAAAATTAATACAGCTGAGCTCCTTTTTTTTTGCTCGGATATATATACCATGAGATGGTGAGAGAAAGATGAATCCTATTTTACTGCCTTTGCCAATGTCTAAGTGGATAAAGCCAATAAATTTTTGTCCAAATATCATGTATTTCTTTAGTCTAGATTAATAGAATGTGTATTTATTTATTTTTATTTTTATTTTTTTTGTGGAGCTGGGGATTGAACTCCAGCCCCTGCGCTGGCCAGGGAAGCACTTATTCTACAGAGCCATCTCCCAAGCCCCAGAATGTGTATTTTTAAATTAGAGAAAATTCAGAAGTGAATGTTTAAAAGGTTTTTCATAAAAGTGTTACATTGCTTCCCAAAACATCTATGAGTTTTCACTGCTCCTGTTAATGTTTGAATATGACTATGACAGCCTCACTAGTATTGTTTAAAAAATTCCAATTTTATAGGTAAAGGATTATATCTCATTTATTTCATATTCTTATTGAAACTTATACATTACAAACTTTAAATTAAGCATACATATTCCTACTTTGACAGAATATGCTTATATGCCTGGCTTGCTTTTATATATGGGTATTAGATTTCCTACTGATTTATAAGAAATCAATGCTATATTTATTGTAAAATCTTTCCCTAGTTTGACCTTTGCCTTAAAAGCTTGACCTTTGTGATTTCTTACAGAGAAAGTCATTGCAATTTTCTCTTGGGAGTTTTTCTTTTAGCAGTTGTGCCCACAACCCTTTCTGGCCTTTGGATCTGGGGTTCACCTTCCAGGCTGGACCCGCAACTCAGTGTCACAGAGAAGTGGCATGTGACCATGGATCCTTCCCTTATGCCTGTACTTTCCAGCCATTGGGGGGAGTGTTTCTGCTCTCCCACTGCTCCTTCTCAAGCTATGCTTCCTCACCACAGACCCAAGAACAACAGGCTTAGCACATCTTGGACTGGAACTTCCAAAATTGTGAGCCAAAAGTAGGTCTTTATCAGTTGATTAACTGTGGTATTTATTTTAGTGGTGGTAGTCCTTGACCACTGTAAAATGATTCTAATGCTACTATGCTGTTCATTTTATTTCTTTTTAAAATAGAAACAATGTTACTTTATTAAAATATTGAGTTTATTTCACATATATAATTGTCTCCCTACCATCTCCATGTCTGACCACCATTACTATGTCTTATCATACCATTCCATACATACTTAAAACCAAGTACAGGGTGGAGTTCCATCTTTAAAAACTAAATAGACATTTCAGACAACACATTCTTGGCAATGGGACCTGAACAAACTTTATCAAACATGGTAGGGAAAGTTCTTACTTTGCATTATAAAAAGAATAGCCAGATAGTAACTGTTACAGAAATGAAAGAAGATGGAAAACTTTAACAAACTGTTTTCTTAAAGAGACTTCTTCAACTGCCAGAGATCTTGAATAACCTCCTGGTCAGTCATCTAAAATTAATTCTTCACATAATTGATGAATTTGGCTTCCACTTTGGGAAAAGAACCACCTTTTTCTATACTTGCTTGCATTTTTGCTTTAATGTCTTCTACAGAACTAGGTCTTTCCAGTGTTTTAGGAGTATTCTCCTGTTTCTTGAAGGATTGCTGCCTTTTGATCTTGGCATTGACAGTTTTGAGTTTTTTCCATTCTGGTTGGATTTTTGTGCATTTTTGGCTGGAGTATCTCATATTGATTTCTTCAATGGAACTTTCTCTTCAGTTTCTTCATCGTCAAAATCATCATCGTCATCATCCTCATCCTCATCCTCTTCATCAGCAGCAAGTTTTATTTTTTTCTATGGAACCTTCTTGCCACCTCCAGGGGCAGATCACTTTCCAGATATACTCAGGAGTTTTCCATCTTCTTGCTCTTCCTCTTCCAACTCTGCATCTTCTTCCACAGCTACTAAATGTTGTCCACTAATATGCACAGGCCCTGAAGCACACTTCAACCTTAAGACAACTGGTGGTATAATTTCAAAGCCCCCAAGGGAAACTGTTGGCTGTACAGACATTTTCAAAGTTGCCAGTGTTACTTTAATTGGATTGCCTTCATAATTCATAGCCTCTGCTTCAACAGTGTGCAATTCATCCTTTGCACTAGCCCCTAAACTGACCATTCTTAATAACAACTGGTGCTCATTTTCATCGTTATCCACCTTAAAGTGGGAAACTTTGTTGGCCTTTAGTTGACAACCGAAGAGATATTCTCAAGCCTCAGGGGGCTCATGTCCATATCCATCAAATCTTCCATGGAGCAGTGGCATCCGCACTTAGGTGGGAGAGAACATGGACAGAAGTAAATGAGTACTGCTCTACAAAACAGACGTGCAGGATGGAATCACACCATAACCATGCTTTTAGTTTTAAAGAAAAATGCCATTTTAATATTTAACTGCTTAATTTACATGGAAGTATTAATTTTTACCTTGTTATACGGTGAGAGTCTAAATTTTTTTTCTTATTAATCAGTCAACATTATTAAATAATTCTCTTGGATTATTGCAACCCCACCCTTTATTGTGCCTCTCTGCCAAACTATTTTTATCTGGTCTGGACTCCTGTTTTTTTCCAAATGAATTTAAAAGTCATGTTCTCAGTTTCCAAAACACATTAATGATTTTTATTAGAACTATATCAAATCAGTATTTTAACTTGAGGAAGACATACATTTATGAGTTACAAGTGTTTATTTACCTATTATAAATAAAAGATTTGAATAAAATTCTATCTCTACAAATAAGAATTATAATATCACTATATGTTTATATCTACTTATGTTGAGTATTTTTTGTAATCTGGTCTCTTATTATTAGTTATTTTATATTTATGTTCATTTCATGTACAGATTTCATAGTTTATTTGTCTGCCTAGTTTTGAATGTGCTTATTAGATCTTAATGTTTTTCAGATCACTTTCTTGGATATTTTTAGAGTAAACTGGCAGTTGCAAAAATGACTATATTTTTCTCTGCTCTAATAGTTACTTCTCATATGTTATAAAGCATTGTGTATTGTTAAAATTTCCAAGCATTAATAATAGGTGTAGGACTATAATTATCTTGTTTCTGACTTTAATATAAAATAGTTTATATCCCTAAGCTAAACTTCATTGCAGTGTTAGAAAGGTGTTCTGCCATTTTTGATGCAGTGAAATATTGTGTTGTGCTTCCTGAATTTTTTCCATCTTCATTCTGAGAAGGGAGCCCAGCTATTTAAGCTCTCTTTTTTTTTCCACAGAAGATTATGTGGCAGGGCTGAATATGGAAGTCATCTTCCTGATTTTAATTTCTCCCAAGTTACTACAGATAGAAAAATGTCACATACTGAAAAACTATGTAATAAGACAAGAGAAAGGAATCATTATAGGCATATGTTTTGAAACTATGTTTTATTATTATTTTTATTTTTTACATTTAAAAGAAAAATAGATTTTCTATACAGGCCCTTGATCTCTTAAGAAATGATCAGGTGGAGCTGGAGAGATAGCTCAGTAACATAAGCATCAGCCTTACAATTTGAGGGTCCTAAGTTTGATTCCTGGTACTGCATGCCATGCCAGCCCTGAAATTGGGCCTAGTGGTACACGCCTATAATCCCAGCACTGGGAAGGCTGAAACAGGAGGATTACTATGAGAACAAATTGCATAGCAAGACCCTGTATCAAAAATCAAAAAAGAAAAGAAAAAAGAAATGATCATGTGATATACATTTTGATGTTAAAGTCTCTTATAATTCGTACTGTTCCAAAGCCCAGTTTACTTCCTAACCGCACTATGTATGTTCCTATATTGGAAGTGTTTTAGCAAAGTTACTTTAAGTATGTATCCACAGAAAAAATTAAGGGCAATGGGGAAAATTTTCAGTCAAGGGCAAGGACTGGACATCCACATCTCAAATATTACCCCTCACTACATGTCCCACTGCCCCCACCATACAAATTGTTTCAGCTCCTGGAAAACATGGCAGCTTAGACTTCAGTGGAGTTCCTGCACCTTGTGCTCATCTATTTCCCACTTATCACATAACTCAGCTGTTAGCTTACATGCCAGTTTAGTCTTGCCCATCTGGCTGATAGCTTCTTACAGGCCATGGCTGTGCTTAATTCATTTTCAGATCTCTAGGATCTAACCCAGAATACAGCAATAATAGGCTGAGTGTTCAGAAGATTACTGAAAGAAAAAATATGGTGTTAAAACAACCCCAAAAGATGCAAAGGACATCAAGGCTCTATGGGAAGCTCCAAGAGAGCCAAGAAGCAGAGTCCTGTGGAGGACCACCTGAGCAGCTCTCCTTGAAAGAAGAGAAACTGTCTCCATTTTGACTGAGCCTGATCCTATATCCTTGTATTGTTATGTACAGAGCTGGCTAGGACTTCTGTTTATCCTCCAATTGGCCTGCAGCAATGCGTATTGGTCTAGCTGAGGTGCTGGTGATAGTCTTTGAAGATGGCATGTGTGTTTCCCTGTTAAACCTGCTGCTCCTTAACGTGAGCCGGGTGGAGACAGGACAGTAGAGCTAATGCTCCAAGCCACCAGCTGGGATTGAGTCTCAAGATAGAGGCTATGACTTCCTGGGGCTGGAAAGACTACCTCAAAGCTGAAGCACCAGACTTCCCAAAACATTAAATACTATATAATGCAGATTACTCCTCTGCATATCCTCTCTGCATATGGCAGAGGTAAATGTAGGCCCCATACCTAGCTCAGCTCACAGTAGTCACCTACTTCCCACAATTCTCAGTCAATCCTCCTCAAGCCACTCCCCCACTGAATAAAAACTGGGTGAGGCCACCCAGTTCCAGAACTCTCTTGGTTCTGGAAAGCCATCTTCATGGCTGGTCCTAGAGCCCCTCGACTCCCTGATGATTCAAAATATAATTTAGTATCTTCATTTTCTCTGTGGGTTGCATGGAAAGTGGTAGATTGGAATCAACTTGATGGGATTCCAATAACATAACTTTGGGATTACAAATATTGGTTTCTTGGACCAAGACGAGGACATGGAAGAGTCTCCTACAGAGTTTAAGCCAGGGCTAGGAGAAGTAGGGCTCAAGTAAACCACCCAACATGTTATACAGTGGTTCTGTATAATCATGTAATATTTATTACTATAGAACAATTTTAGGTTAAAACAGAGAAAATCAAAACTTCATTGAGAGATCAAAACTGCTTCATTTTGGAAGGAATCAGACTGCTGTCATTACAGCCGCTTCAGCCCCTTTCTCTTCAAAGTCTTGTGGGCTTTATACTTTGTTTTTTTAGAACAAGCGACACTGGGCTGGTAATGCCAAGACCACATCTCTCACCACCTCTCTCAGATAGACTGCAGCTAGCAGCTGTGACAGATCACTATCCTTAAGAGAGCTCTTCCCTTCCCCAGTAAGCAAACACAACACCCCTTTGCCCCTTGCTTTGACAACCTCAGCATAATAGCAACTCCTTTCATTACCACTTGTCTCCATTCCTTCATGAGAACACCATAAGCCAATAGTGCTGAATCTATGGCACAGTGAGCAGCTAGCTGGCTGTATCATTGAAAGCTCTAAAAGATTCACCATAACTGCTCTAGATTGCAGGAAAGTGGTCTTTCTGGTCAAGTCAAACAAAAGGGTTCCTCCTAGGCCTCTGTGCAGCTCCTTTTATTCTCTTTTCTAACAAATATATCTGTAGCTTTTGGGATGAATGCTTCAGATTTCAGTACAAAATAGATCACATGGAAACAAAAGATACACTTTCTGATTTGCCATTGATACAACAGCATCTAAGACATTCTCCTGTTCAACTGCAAAACTACACCTGAAAACATGTTCAGAGTGGTTGGATGAAATTATCTGTGGAACGAACTCTCATTCTACAATTAATTAGGTCATAGATGAAAACACCTGAACTGAACCAAAGACAATCACAGTTAATGAATTCATTTTAAAGCTATGAAATTCTATTTCATTGTTTCATTGATAATTTAAAAATTAACAAAGAGCATTAGCAACTTTCCACTGGGGTATAAGCAATAATGTTAACTAAAAAAATACACGAATCTGAAGCCTGCACATTTCAGTATTACAAAATAAGACTCAAGTAATTATACATATACCAGACTAAAATTGTACTAGCTTTAGTAAAGTCAATGACAAAAATTAACAGGCTGTACTTTACCTCTCTGAGGACTTCCTCTAAGATTTCAGCATGTTTTTCATAAGGCTGCTCAAAGTTCATATCCTTTGTCATTTTTAGAGTCTCCTCAAGCATGGAAATAACTTCTGGATGATCTTTAGTTACCTCTTCTACGAAGTCTTCTATTGAGACTAAAGTAAAATATGTGAATAAGTCAACAGCATTAAAATACTTAGTGGACAATGCTATTTGTTATGGAACATGATTGTCAATACCTGGCCCAAAAAAGCATTATCTCTGTGATCCTGAAGCACATGCTAAAAGAAGGAAAGAGTAAGACTAGGGAGAGGAAAGACAAAGTAAGGAATCAAGAGTCACAGAATAGCAGAGCAGTGGCTGAAGCCAGTGCATCAGAATGAATGTGGTTGAGGAAACACCAAAGTCAGACAAGACTCAAAACCAAGGAAGCCCAAAAGAGATTTGTGTAGGGAAAAGAGGATTTCAGGATCAAGTGAAGCACACCCATACAAGGAGTGAGGCGGACACCATTTAGTACAAATAGTATTTTGACTGCTAGCAGGGAAAATAAAGATTGTAACCTAGCAAAGCTAGGAGTTTATTACAATGCCAGCAGATCTATACTGAAAGAAAAACTAAGCATGTTGCTCTTCCTGAAGTAACTAACCATGTGTGTTTACCTCAGAGCTCTAGGACAGACCAGGTGCTTGGGTTCTGAGGTGTACTGGCCACACCTGAAGTTCTGGACAGGTAGGGCGCTGTACCTGCTTCTGACTGGGACAGACTTAAAGCAAGCCTTCTCTCTGTAGGCTACACTGCAAATTCCACTGAAACAGCAGAGACCAGCTCCCAGCTGCCACTTGAAGCCCAGCATATGAATGTATGGGTCTGCACACTGTGAAGGCTGCACGTGTGCACATGTGAGAGTGTGTGTGTGTGTGTGTGTGTGTGTGTGTGTGTGTGTGTGTGTGTGCGCACGCTAGGGGAAGTAGGATGACATTCACAAACTTCTAATACTGGCCAATTAAATTCCCTGTAGGCTTAATACACATAGGAGGAAAAGTACATATGCCTGAAATAGGAGGAACCAAACCAAGCAACTAGCTCTACATTCTTTAATGAAACAAGTTATATATGTACTTAAACATTGACTATAGAAAGGTTGGCTTATAAAACATACATACACATGTGAAGATGTGTGCATGACAAACAAATATAAAATAATTAAAAATAGGATCCATTTCATGGGATCAGCAGTTCATTTTATTACCAACTCTATCAGCATTAGCAGCTTGATCATCAAGAGCATCTTCTGACTTTATTCTGCTTTCTTCTGTGTCCTCTAGAGAGCTGTGTCTTAGGGATTCTTGAGAGTGTGCTGTAGTAAAAGGGTAACACATTTTGTCAGGAGCCTACTTGTACTAGGAAAGCTTTAGTCATCACCAATACATTTCTCTACCTCCTTCATCAACTGAAGAACGTAATTCTCCTGAGCCTTCAGGCACATAATCTGAGAACTCTTCAAATGCTTTCTCTCCAAATTGTTTTTGAAATTCTCTTAAAGTTGTCTCAGCTGAAAGATAATAATTGACTGTGTTAACAAAAGGTAGTTGGGCATAGGGAAACAGGTGTAATTCTCTTGTGATCCAGGTCTCAGTCTAATGTCTCCTTTTCAGAGAGATGTTTCCTTTTTTTTTTTTTTTCTTTTTCTTTTTTTTGGCAGAACCAGGGATTGAACTCAGGTCTTTGCGCTTGTCAGGGAAGCACTTATTCCACTAAGCCATCTCCCCAGCCAGATGTTTCCAATACTCCAGCAACCCTGCTTTGGTCATTGTCCCCTCTGTTACCATGTTATCTTTTTCTATATGTTCACTGGCTCTTTTTTAACCTCCATATCCTCTTACGAACATGAAATACCCCAAGAACAGGGGCTTCAGGTATCTTGTCCATCTCTGCCTCTTAGTGTCCATAGCCATGTCAAATACAAAGTAGGTCCTAAGTATTTGTTGAATGAATTACTGAGCTCATTTTGTTACTAGTTCTAGAAATCCATCTTAGCATTCTGGAGTCAAAAGTTCTCTAGCTTCAGTTTACAAGCTGTCTATATTTTTAAAATTTTGATTTTCATTTTGAAGATACTATACTAAAACTGTAACTTCATTCTAGATCATCTGAATTATCATTTGGATGATATAAAATCTCAGTGCTGGTCTTTTGTTTCACTTTTTTATAACCCGCTGAACAGCAAGTTGAATTCTTTTACCTATCTGTAGGTAAGAAGAAGAAAGGTGGAACTGTTAGGCAAGATTGTTAGAAAAATTTAAAACAATGTTTTAAGGGGAAATTTATATTACCAGATTTAAAGTATATCATGACCCTTTACCATAAAAAAACTCAGTACTACCATATAAGAAGTTGTGATTTCTTTGCTATTTAAATAGTTTCAACTTCTAGCTTAGGTAAAAAGTTAAAATATCACATTTCCTGAGAACAAAATCTGACTGAGGCACACAAAAATAGGAGAATTTAAGCAAATCATACAGTGAATATGATTATACAATGCAAACCACTTTTCACTGCACTGGAAAGAACTACTTGGAACATATTATAGAAAATTATTTGGAGCTCCCATGATCCTCTCCTTCTTTTTGCCATCTTCTATCTTGACTGTTAGCTGCTGCCATGAAGGTCGAGGTGTGCAGCTTCAGCAGATTCAAGATCTACCCTAAACACGGGAGGCACTACGCCAGGACCAACAGGAAGGTATTCCAGTTTCTGAATGCAAAATGCGAGTCTGCATTCCTTTCCAAGACAAATCCTCGGCAAATAAACTGGACTACCCTCCACAGAATAAAGCACAAAGAGTCGGTTGGAAGAAATTCAAAAGAAAAGAACACGGCGAGCAGTCAAATTTCAGAGGGCCATCACTGGTGCAGCTCTTGCTGACATAATGGTCAAGAGGAATCAGAAAGCAGAAGTTAGAAAGGCCCAAAGAGAACAATCTATCAGGGCTGCCAAGGAAGTGAAAAAGGCAAAGCAAGCATCTAAAGAGATTGCAATGGCTGCTGCCAAGGCTCCCACAAGGGCAGAACCTAAGCAGAAGATTGTGCAGCCTGGGAAAGTTTCTCTCCACAAGTTGGTGGAAAATGCTAAATTGGCAGATCAGATTTTCACATAAAGATCTGTAATTCTAATTTGTGCTGGATTTTTACAATGGAAATGTTGGGTCTATGTGGTAATAGGTGAGCTATCAAATTAAGAATTTAAGAGAAACAAATTAAGTTCATATTCTAGGAATGGAGGTGTGGCTTATTACAGTGTGCACGCTAAGTGTGTATGAGGCCAAGGACACTTCCTCTGTTCTCAGTGTCAAAACTAAATATTCTCTTCCTCAGCATAATGCCTGCTAAGATCAATCTTTTGGTTTGTAAGATGTTAAAGGATGTAATAGACCTATAGTTGGATGCTGGCCTTACTCTGTTTATATAGGATTCTGGTTACAAGGCTACAAAATGTTTGCACAGATTTAGTTCAACTTGATTAAAAAATAAGCTGTCATTTCTCTGTCAAAAATAAAAGAAAGAAAATTATTTGCTTCAGGAGTAACAGAGAGACAAAACATGCATAAATAAACTTATTAAGAAAAGCAAAGATAATACCAAAGTTATGAAGTGTATGGGACAATACAAAAATCAGATTAAAAAGTAAATATTTTCAGCACTCGGGAGGCTGAGGCAGGAGGATTGCTGTGAGTTCGAGCAAAGTGAGTTTCAGGCCAGCCTGAACTGCATAGTGAGACCCTGTCTCAAAAAGACAAAAAAAAATGTTTTGTGCCTGCATGTAAACATTTAATAGTAATGATGAAAATCTTGCCAAATTATGGCATAGTATTAAGACCATCTGCCCACTTGGACTTTTAGGGCCCAACAAAATTCTATAAGCAACCCCACATCCAGTCTTCCTGTTCATAGCATGTAGTAAGTACTCATTTTATGGAACAAATAAAAGAAATAAAATTTAAAACAATGCTTTAAGGGGAAATTTATATCAGTAGATTTAAAGTATATAATTTCATATTAAAGGGAGTAACAGTGAAAAACGAGTTAAATAGAAAGTTCAAAGGTTTAAACACCAACTCACTCGTATTTGGTGGGGTGGGGTATCAGAAATGAAACTGAAGACCTGAGTTTACTAGGCAGGTACTATGTTGCTGAGCTATCCCCAGTCCTACCCTCTAATTCAGTAGTAGGTTAAAGTTGGCATTTGAAATGTCTAATAAAACAGGGATAATTTAGTAAATACTTTTATAATTACCTTATAATTTTGTAATTATATTACATTTAGATAGCTACATAATGCAAAAATTTATTACAATGTTTAAATCTTAACTAGAAAGAAGCATTTATTTATTTATTTGGTGCAGGGTCTCACTACACATCTGGGACTTGTGATCCTTGTTTTCAGCCTCCTTAGTGCTGGGGTTCCAGGCATGCACCGCCATATCTGGTCTCTGTGGTTGCGCTCAGCGTGCCTGGGGGCAGGGCCAGCATGGCCTGTGGTGCCAGGGTTCAAATCCCAGGTCCGTGCGCTTGCCTAAACAGGTGCTTAGACTGCTGAGTTTCTTGCTGGCCCTACAAGCATTATTTTTAATGAGTGGATGGGATCCTACGTCACTCAGCCTCTCAGAGAAAAATGAACAGGATGTACATAGTTCAATACAAAGGCCCTTGGATTTAAGTAAAATAAAACAAAAAGTGAGTTTAATTTTGGTTCATAATTAATCGTTAAAACATGAACAGAAACAAAAAGACAGGCAGAGAAAACTAAATTCTGAACAGGCTATCTCTAGAGAGTAAGGATATGCACATTCTCCTTCTGTATGGTTTCTCCACACAGGAGAAGAGTACACACAATGACCTATATCCCAACTCCTTGCTTTTGGTCAAATTTAGCAACTTACAAACCTTTCCATGAACCTCAGTTTATTCATCCACTAGAAAATATAAAAGACACACTCACAGCCTGTTATGAGGACTAACTAGGATAATACATGAGGTAGGCATAGTACTGGCATGTCATAAGTAAGTGCTCATATTTAGATGTTACTGCTTTCATAGTGAGAAACATTTTACTCAGAAAAAAATCTATAATTGAGACACAGACTTATAGTAGGGGCAGTACATTGCCATAGTTTCTGGGAAACCCAAACAATGGTAATTGAATGGAGAATAATAATTCTCATTTTTCTGGAGAAAAAAAAAAAAAAACAGAAAAACAAATTATATAAATCCACAGGCCTATCCTAAAAATAATGTGGTCAACATTCAGTGAAATAAGAGAGCATGAAGACTTTGGAAATAAGTTCAGCCTCAGCTTTGCTGCCACTGGGGCAATTTTCAGAATCATTTAACTTCCATGGCAACTGCTCTTTGTCTGTAAAATTAGAACTGTGTTAATTGATCACTAAGGCTTCTTCCATTTTCACCACATATGGCTTTCAGAATTTGAAATTAATATTTCCCAAATGTACACTTAATTATAAGCAGGGGTAACATTTAAGTTTAAAACAAATTCTCCAAGATTTGGGCAGGTTCTTGTTGTTGTAATTAGCAGTGGAGATAAAAGTGAAAAGATGATGACCAGTACAGTACATAGACTCAAAAAAAGTTTTTGAAAAACTGAAAACTTAGAAGTGCCTTTATAAATTGAATCAATTTATATATGTCCATTCCTTACCTATTGATTATGAGACTGCAAACTTACAAGGTGCCACATAAGCAAAATAAGTTACTTCCCTTAAATAGTCAGACAAGTTTACCAAAATTTAAAACACATTTTTAAAAACTGGTTCACCTTGTCTTTTAGCTTGTAGATCTGTGAGAAGCTTTTTTTCCACAACCTTAATAGCTGCTTCAGTGGCCCGAGCTATAATATTTTTTACTAATGCCTCACGGGCCTCATCAAAACGTGGCTGAACAAGTTTGGCATAGTCAACTACCTGCAAAGAATATGTGATAAAATCAACATAAGCAAAAAGTACTATGAATACTGGACATATCATTCATCTATTAGTCTGCCTATTCGCCTACTTTCTGTATTTCTATATGTCAGATATATTGATTCTCCTTGAAGTATCTGGAGTTACATTCAAAATCCACCAATTTTTAAAGGGTTTTTTTCAATAAAACTTGATGTATTTTTCATATAACATAAATGTAACAAGATACACACACAAGATCTGGTTTAAACCAAAAAACTTAACTCTCTATATAAAAGGGTAGTCACTATATATACAACTTGATAACATCTTACAAATATTTACATAGAGTCACAACCAAAAATCAACATATTGCATTTCTTTATTACCCCTAAAAGCTCCCATTTTATTCCTTTATAGTTATTCCCTTAGCTCCTCTTCCTCTTTTTCCAGCTTTTATTCCTGGCCCCTTGCAATTACTTTTTGTTTTTGGTCACTAAAACTTCTCTAGATTTTTTTCCTACTGAATATTTTTATAGTGATCTTCATCTTGGGATGAACTGCTACATACCTATAACACAACTTGACCATTTTCAGTTCCTTGATGTCCTCTTGCCTTCTTCCACTTTCCCCAAATCATCTTCTCCATCTCCAGAAATCTACTTTCTGGTTTTCCATCATTTCCCCTTTATTTTATTTATTTAGATTTTATTTTTCTCATATAAGAGAAAGCATGTGACATTTGAATTTCTGAGTTATTTAACTTAACACGAAGGTTTCTAGATCTATCCATTTTAATGCAAATTTACACGAATCTATTCTTCTTTATGGCCAAATAATATTGTGCTGTGAGTATATTGATTTTCTTTATCCATTTATCTCTTGATGGACACCCAGGCTGTTTTCAGAGTTTAGCTATCATGACTTGTCTCACTATAAAATCAGTATACATGCATCACTATCACAGTATGATGCCTTTAATTCTTCCAGAAAAAATATCAGCAGAGGTATATCTGGATCAAACAGAATTTGTTTTCAGTTTTCTGATGAATCCCTATTCTGATTCCCACAGTGGTTGTATTAAATAAGGTTCATACCAATAATATGTTAGGGTTCATTTTCCCCCATTTTCTTTTGCATTTCCCTAATAGTTTTTTTTTTCATTTATTTTTATTTTATTAAAATACAAATGTCAATCAAACAGTTTCAAGACACCTTAACCATACACATTCGATGAATTAATACATTGCAAACTGTTTTCATAATGTTTTGGTATTGTACAAGGTGCATACATGATATTATATTTACAGATAATATTTTAGCAGATATCTCTTATCAGTGAATTAAGAGTGAGTTGCTTACTTATCTTATTTTTTTATACCTGAATTATATCAAAAATTCAATAATTATTTACCTAGTGGATGACCATAGCACTAAAAGCTGACATAATATCCTGACCAACCACCATTAGTGCAGATCTTGCCTCTCATAGAATTATGTAGAAGCACAGCGTTATCTATCCCAACTGTACTGTCTATACACAAACATCATGATTTTTTCTTTCTACAACCCTTCCTTTGTCTACACCTGTCAAAAGTGGGCACTCCATTGTCATTCAACTAACTTAGGTGCTTGAACTCGACACCACAATCCAACACAGTCCAGCATTCTACAACCATAGTGAGTTATTCAAAGAAATTGTTGACCATATCCATTTACCCTAATAGTTAAAGATGCTAAACATTTTTTCCATATACTTATTGGCCATTTGTTCTGAAGATTGAAATTATTTTTAATTATTTTTAATTTTTTAAAGCGAGAAAAAATAGCATTAAATCAGAAAAGTTACAAGTGACACAATTTCACAGAACAAAGTAATATGAATTTCACAGTATTTGTTGTATTGCACAATATTGTCCAAATTAGTTGTTTATATTACCAGATATATGCATGCAAAATTAGAAGAAAAAATATATAAGAAAGTAAGAGAAAAAAAGGAAAAAAATTGAAAAACAAGACAAAACAAATTAAGGATTAACTGCTCCTTTCCATAGACTGGCAGAAATTCACAGTACATTTGTCTAAAACATCCTGCTTACATGCATACATATGTCTTTTTCCCCTTTCTCTCTCCTGTCTTTCTCAACTCACTAATTCCTTCCTTTTTAACAGGTTCATTACCTTTTCCCAGTATTTATTATGCCCTTCAGATTTTATTTTATCTTTTAGGTTCTCACACTAAGGAGACAATATAATGTTTGCAATGAGGGTTTGAATTATTTCACTTAAGAGTATGGTCTCTACTTGCAGTAAATGTAGTTATCCATTTACCAATAAAAGCCTCAAATGTACCCTATTTATAGTTGAATAATGCTCCATGTGTAAAAATATTACATCTTCTTTATCCACTCCTCAGTTGATGAGCATTTGGGTTGCTTCCAAGATTTAGCTATAACAAATTGTGCTGTTACAAACATGGGTACACATATACCACTGTGGTATGATGTTTTCAGTTCTTCGGGAAAAATACCCATAAGGGGAATAGCTAGGTTGAATGGGACCTCCAATCTTAACTTTCTGACAAATCTCCACAGTGGTTGTACCCAGTATGCACTCCCAACAACAGTGGAGAAGAGTTCCTTTTTCCCCACAGCCCTTCCCACCTGTGTTATTGGCTGACTTTTTGATGACAGCCATTCTTTTTGGTGTGAGATGGAATCTCAGTGTTGTTTTATTTGTACTTCTAAATGACCAAAGATGTTGAACATTTTTTTATATATTTACTTGCCATTTGTATTTCTTCCTTTGAGAAGTGTATATTCATCTAAGATGCCCATTTTTGGACTGCGTCTTTGAATTTTGGGGACCTAATTTTTTTAATTCTTTATATGTTCTAGATAGAAGTCCTTTGTCTGAGGGACAGACAGCTGTAATTTTTTACCAGATCATGGGTTTTTTACTTTGTTTATTTCTTTTGAAGTTCAGAAACTTCAATAACATGAGATCCCAGTTTTTGATTCTTTGAAGTATTTCCTGTGCAGTTTGGTTTTGGTTCATGAACTCTCTACCTACCCCATATCTTTAAGATTTATACCTACATTTTCCTCTAGGAGATTTAGTGTATCTGTTTCAGTATTTAAGTCTCAACTATTTTACCTGCAGTACAGTGCATGGTGATAGACATGGGTTTAATTTTAGCCTTCAGCATTTGTTGTGTTTTTTTTTTCCATTTATTTTTATTTTATTGAAATACAAATATCAATCAGACAGTTTCAAAACACCATAAGCATACAGAGTCGATGAAATAATACATTGCAAACTGTTTTCATAACGTTTTGGTATTGTACAAGGGGCATACATGATATTATATTTACAGGTTTTTATATAGCTGAATTATATCAAAGATTCAATAATTATTTACCTAGTGGATGACCATAGCACTAAAAGCCGACATAATATCCTGTCCCACCACCAATAGTGCAGATCTTGCCTCTCATAGAATTATGTAGAAGCACAGCGTTATCTAGCCCAACTGTACTGTCTATACACACACGGGATGATTTTTTCTTTCTACAACCCTTCCTTTGTCTACACCTGTCAAAAGTGGACACTCCGTTGACATTCAACTACCTTAGATGCTTGAACTCGACACCACAATCAAACACAGTCCAGCATGCTGCAACCATAGGGAGTTATTCAAAGAAATTGTCGACCATATCCATTTACAGCTCAGCTTAATATTACGGGCTCACGATGTATACTTCATTTTTATACTTTTATACTTGTCTGCTGGATGGTTAAGACCTAGGTAGATCAAAACGTATATATCAACACATGAACTTTATATTTCCTATGCGGTCATTGAAGTCTTCTCAGGGTTTATCTTGTAGTCCTGTACATTATTCTGTAGTTCCTTTGTCTGTGTCATCCATGTGGATGAGTCACGGCCAATGCTTGACCAGAATGCTCTCTGTGAGAGCCTAAGAAAACGTTTTCTCTTCATGTGACTCTCCCCAGGCACACTTTAGAACTTCAATCTCTTTCCTCTGTGGCTCCACAATCTCCTTGCTCAGAAAATTTGGAGCTCACCTGAGTCTCATGATATTGCAGTACAGGTTCTCCTATGTCCTGAGTCTTCGCTGACCTTGAAAGGCTAGGGCCAAAATGTTGGTGGGCCTTGTGGCTCTTCTATTTCTCCAACTCTGACTTGTGATCTTAGGTTGT
>PVKA01023442.1:0-35625 GCA_004027165.1 Ctenomys sociabilis
AACAGCTACACTCTCTTAATTTACTGATAAGAGACATACAGTATAATAATGTCTGTAAGTATAATATCATGTATGCACCTTGTATGATACCAAAACACTATGAAAACAGTTTACAATGTATTAATTTATCAAATCCATCTTGTCAAGGTATCTTAAAACTGTCTCATTGATATTTGTACTTCAATAAAACAAAAATTAAAAAAATAATAATAAAAAAAATAAAAGTACAAAATTTAAAAAAAAAAAGTACAGCTTGGTAGCACAGTGCATGCCTGGTAAATGTGAGGTCCTGAATTCAATTTCCAGTGGCAAGGGCTGGCTTAAGAGCTCATCAGATTAAAGCTCCTGCAAGTAGGCACAGGAGCTGGGGTTCAATCCCCAGGACTGACATGCCAGCCCCACGCCCAGGGACACGCTGAGATGGCAAGTGAGACTGGGCATGGTGGCACATGCCTGTAATCCCAGCTCTTGAGAAGCTGTAAACAGGTGGATCACTCTGAGTCTGGTCTAATGTTGAGAACTGGAATACCCTGTTAACCCTTCCTTAATATCCAAAAATAAAAAAATCCCAGTGCCCCAAAAATAAATTAAAAAGGGTCAGGGGACTGTTCTGGATTTAGACAGACATAAACCAATACAATGAATGAGATTAGGCTGAATTCTGCATCAGAAGAAAGTGTTAAAAAGTACACTTTTGGGGAATTATCTTGGAAATTTCAAATATGCACTGTTTATTAGCTGATACTAAATCAAGGTATAGTTTCTTCAATCACAGAATTTAATTATACAGGATTTTATTTCCTTGTGGTACTGGAAATCAAATCCAAGCTCTTCACTGATTTATACCCCTCATCTTTTTGTGTGTGTTATTTTTTAAATTTTGAGATACAGTCTCACTAAATCACCCAAGTTGGCATCAAACTAACAATCTTCTAGCCACAGCTTCCCAGAGTGCTATTATTTCAGGCATGTGTCACCACACCCAGCATGAAGAACTTTTGTTCTTAGAAGATACATATAGGAATACTTAAGGTCATACATCATCATTTGCACAACTTATTGTGTAATACTGGGGGCTGAACTTGGGCTAGCATGTATTAGACAAGCACTAAATCACTGAGCTGCACCCCAGCCCATACAATTTATTTTTAAATGGTTCATAAAATCATACAGTTAGTGGAGCAAATGGCCATAATCTTGACACTTGACCCTGTTTCAAAAAATCAAAAAGTACATATAGACACATATAGCCAGGAAAGGTAGCACATGCCTGTAATACCAGCAACCCAGGATACTAAGGGAAAAGGATTCCAAATTCCTGGCCAACCCAGGAAACTGAAAGATCCTGTTTCAATAAAAGGATTGGGGAGGAGCATTAGCTTAGCAGTAAGGCTGCTTGCCTCATATGTGTGTGGCATCACATTAAGTGCTGTCAGCCATGGTGTTGTACTCCCGAGATCCTAACACTCCAGGAGGAGGAGGCAGGAGGATCGCAAGTTCAAGCTCAGCGTGGGCAATCTGGGAATTAATGAGACCCTTTTTCAAAATACAGAAATGAGTATCCTTAATTTGGGTAGAGAGAATGCAAAGGCCCTGACCTTAATCCCTACCACCATCAAAATAAAATTTAGTCTTGATGAAGTGTATGCAGGTATCCATTTTGGCTTGTTGTTGTTTTGTTTTGTTTTCATTTTTTCCATAAGTTGAAATTTTTGTTGTCCAAATAAGAAGATGAAGGATGGAAAGAGTAGGCATTGGCATACAACAGAAGTGCTATGTCTCTTGTAGCAAACAGCATGATTTACATAATCATGTTAAATCTACTTCAGAAGATGCACATAAGTACCCAACAGATGTTTGTTACAAGAAAAGGGAAAATTTATTTAAAAGACATTAAAACAAATTAAGACAAATTTTAGCTGGCAGAAATTCCCAAGGCATTAGGAACTATGACAACCAGGTGGCTGTCATACATATATAAAACACAGGACTGCCACTGCCACTGCCACAGTAAAAGAGGCAGTTAGGTGAAATGAAAAGATTGGGGGCTGGGGAGATGGCTCAGTGGAATAAGTGCTTCCCTGATAAGCACAAGGGCCTGAGTTCAATTACTGGTTCTGCAAAAAAAAAAAAAAAAAAAAAAAAAAAAAGAAAGAAATGATAAGATTTTGGAATCAGCGGGATCTAGAGTTTTAATCTCCCAAACTCAATCTTTACCTATGTAAAATAGTAATAGTACCTTATGAAGCCATTATAAGCATTAAATGAAGTATAATGAATGTTAAGCATTACTTAATAATTATTGTCATTTTATCAATAAAGTTACATTCCCCTGTACCACAAGAAAAGTAAGTTGTGCAAATGACAACAAATTAGCTTAAATATTTTAGTAGGTAACTTCTAGCTCTCTCTTCTTGGGGATAAAAACCCAGGGCGTTATGCTTGCTAGGCAGGTACTTATGCCACTAAGCTATCCCCCAAGTCCAGTAACTTCTAGAAATAAGTAAATTATTTGCAAGGCTCTGGTGGCATAGGCCCGAAGTCTTACCATTATGGGACACTGAGGCAGAAAGCTGGCAAGTTCAATCCTAGCCTGAGCAAGGTACTCTAACTTTATGGACAAGATTATTTTGACTTTGTTTGAAGGAGTGAAAAGTATTTTATGTGACTTAGAGACATTTTCTGAAAATTATAAAAACCAAGTAAGAAAGCAAAATGATTTTTACTTCCATTTTTGCTTGGTAACTGAAAAACAAAGGACTCACTGAGATGACAGGAAGCCTTTACTTAAGGATGACCAACAGAAAAATCATCTTATCTCTTCAACTTAATCTTAGTACCTTCCATAAAGTATTAGGAACTACAAATTATAAGTTGAGACAGTATCTGTCCAAGACCCTTCCTGCCCTGCCTTGTGGGCTAGTTTTGCAATGCAGAAATCTTACTTTGGGCATCAATGAGAACTTGATGGTCAGTGAAGCTGTAATGCTCCAAGAGTAGGATAAAGTCTGCTGAACAAAACTAGTTTCTAGTGTGGGAATGAATCTTGTTTCTTTTATGATGTTAAACTTGCCCATTCAACCAGTACTTCTACACTGTTGCAGAAAAAGGACTATACTACTCCTACTGCTCTGGCTAATAAAATAGTGGCTAGCTGTAGATTTTTGGTCTTGATCCACAGAGAACAAAGACAGTCCAGAGCCCTGTATTTTTATAATTCTTGTCTCTTGCTCCTTTTCTCACCATGTGCCATAACTCTGGGCAAAAGATTGAGGACTCACTGCAGGGGTTCCTGATAACTTCCACAATGAAAAATGTCTACCATAACTGGTACCCTGGCAAGTACAAGGGCCTGGTTCAATCCCTGGTTCCACAATAAATAAATAAATAAATAAATAAATAAATAAATAAATAAATAAAAGCAATCTCAGGGCTGAGGAGATAGCTCGGCAGCCTAAGCACCTCCCTGGCAGGTACAAGACCTAAGTTTGATTCCTAGTACCACATGCAGTGCCAGTACCAAAATCAGGCATTGTGGTGTATGCATGTAATCCCAGTGTTAG
This sequence comes from Ctenomys sociabilis, assembly GCA_004027165.1. NCBI lineage: Eukaryota > Metazoa > Chordata > Mammalia > Rodentia > Ctenomyidae > Ctenomys > Ctenomys sociabilis. The sequence continues at coordinate 3,564 of PVKA01023442.1, forward strand.
GGAGGCTGAGACAGGAAGATCACTATAAGTCTGAGCTGTGTGGCAAGACCCTGTATGAATAAATACTTTTTAAAAAAAAATTTAAAAATCTCTTTTTCAAGATTTCTTTCTAGGAAATACCTTTCTTTAAGAATCTCTTTTAAGGAAGATAATATACACAGTATGAGGTAACAGTATCAACAAAACATCAAGGAAATGATTAAATACAATCCTTAGTTACCATAGGCAGTAACTCTGGATACTGAAAAGTGGGACAAGGTGGGAAAAAATTTAAAGAGAGCTCACAGCAGAGAAGAAACCTTCTCCTAAGACCTCCTCATCTTGCAGGTTGTTAAAAATCTGTTACACCTGTTAAGTACTAGTAGCCCAAAAGTTTGTTTTAGAATAAGTCAATGGGGCTGGCAAGATAGCTCAGCGGTCTAAAGTGCCTCTCAGGGACCGCAGTTCGATCCCCAGCACCACATGCCATGCCAGCCCCTCCCCCCAGGGTGGGCTGAGCTGACCCCCTCACCCCGGCAAAAAAAAGAATCCGTGATGTGTAGCGAGACACTGTAATAAATAAATGAATTAAAAAAAAAAAAGAATAAGCCAATGGAGAAAAATTAAAAATTAAACAAAACATTCCACTATACCACCAGCTCCTTGGGGAGACACAAAGCTGGGTTAGGCTTTTAGAGAAACTCCTCAGTCTGCACCTCCAGACCATTTAAAGATAAAACATTCTGAACCTTGTATGTCTAAATACCAACAAGTTGTTAAGAAGGGAGCTATGCAAGATGCTTTTGGAGCTTATTGTTTCCTGATGGTGGTTAGAAATGATCTTAATAATCAAAATTAGCCTGCACCTCCAGAGTTTTTCGACTGATACAACAAGCCCAAGATGGTGGTGTGGCTGTCTCCAGAGGTGGCAGTAATAAAGGCTGTGCTGGCAGGAATGAGATGGATGCAGCAGGACAGCAGAGGAGCTGTGTAACACAGAAGTGGCTTCCAACTGGGACATTTGGAGCTCTCTTTCTAAGAACCAGAAAGCAGTGATTTAATGCTAAGCAATGCCTCCTTCTTTAAATGTAACTGTTAATGCAAACAGAAATATTATTATGCAATTTCACAACTATAATTATAGTGTAAGAAAGAGTGAAAATGGTCAGAATTGTCTTATGTTCAGACTTTCTTTGCATTAAAAAATAATCTTTGTATTCAAATTTCAATGTGAGCCACAGGAAAACCAGACATCACTGGCTCTTAAGACATCTACTGTCACTGAGCCCAAGCTGCCCTTCCTCTACCTTTGGGGGTCGAGAACAAGGTTTCCAAAAAAAGCTTAATCAAAGCCTTGCTCACAATTACTGAGTCTGAGGCTTTCCCCTACTTGTCCTTTTGGTCTTGAGGATGGAATTTCTAGGTCAGCCATAATTAAAACCCCATGAGGTTGTATCTATACTTAATGTTGTTCATGGTCCTCAAAGAAAATACCCCTTATAGGAAGTCAGTGCAATATTTAGAACTACCTTTATGTATCTTTTTCTCTGTGACTTAGAAGGGATAAGCAAAATCTAGGAAAGTTTTCAGATGATCCTGAAAAGCTCAATGAAGTCTCCACAGGACTTACTCAGATCTATTATGTATTCTACAAAATATAAACTTATGCTTAAATCAAACACTGACTTCTAAAGAGACAATCTGTGAGTTCCTTAAGTATATTATAGATATCCAGGGATACATTTTAAACAGAGCCTAGCCAGCACTGCTGTAGAGTTGACTAGATATAGAACTCAAAATGTCTTAAAGATCTCTCTGTCCTAGGGCTTTCTTCTGGATATTACCTTCCTTTGTCTATCTCCAGAGGCAACAGATCTCTTCTTTTGTGTGTGTGTGTGTTTTAGGGAAGGGTCTACAGAGTGTTCAGGGTCTCACTACTAGATCGGACACACAGTGATTCTCCTGTTTACAGCCTCCCAAAAGCTGGGATTATAGACACACACCACCATGCCCAGTCTCAATTGCCATCTCAGCATGCCCTGGGGGCAGAGCTGTCATGGCAGGCCTGGGGATTGGCCCCCCATCCCCTGTGCCTGCTTGCAGGTGCTTTAATCCACTGAACTCTTTGGCTAGCCCTAATAGATCTCTTCTGCAGACTAAGATTTTAGAACTTTTGACTCAGTGATTATTAGAAAGTAAGATCTAAACAATAATATAAACACTTTCATTTTCTCTCACATTCATTTTCAAAAGGTTAAAAAGCAGCCATTGAGGTCCTTTATTGGTTTCATTTTCTGTTTGGCAATACAGTCAGAGACAACATAACTTTTGTCTCTGGAGGGATGTTTTGCTATGGGTTAGAGATCCACCTTGGGAAAGCTCCTGATCTTGCCTTTCTGAATCTGAGGTGGCTAGGATTTAGGTCTTACTGGGAGTCACTTTTCTATCCTTTCTCCACTGCCCTAACCTTGAGAATATAAAAGTTTTCAACTGTGTTTGGTCCAAAGCAATTATTACCTCTGTGGCTAATAAATTTCAGGACCATGCTTCCAGAATAATGAACCTCCCCCATAGTTAAAATTACTTTAAATAGGGGCTGGGGAGATGGCTTGGTGGAATAAGCGCTTCCCTGGCAAGCGCAAGGGTCTGAGTTCAATCCCTGGTTCCGCCAAAAAAAAAAAAAAGTATTTTAAATATCTGTCTGATTAGAGGGAATGATTACACATGGCTATTGAAACAGCAATTTTGGCCATCAGCTGTGACCATCTAACTATTATGACTATCAAGCAACAGCGAGTAGCCTGCACAGCAAGACATTCCTTTTTTTTTTTTTTGGTCTTTTTGAGACAGGGTCTCACTATGCAGTTCACATTGGCCTTAAGCTCACTTTGTAGCTCAGGCTGGTCTCGAACTGACAATAATCCTCCTGCCTCAGCCTCCCGAGTGCTGGGATTATAGGCATGTGCCACCACAGCTGGCAGCAAGACATTCTAATCAGATAAACTGTCAACTGAGAGCCCATCTCAAAAACTGTCTTTGCCTTCTTCACATGTATAAAAAGATTTTATTCCTTATGACTCTTACTACAAGAGATCTCTTATTAATTGAACTATAAAAAATTTTGAGTAGTCTATTTTTAAAAAATTTTATTTTCTTTGTTTTTTTTTTTTTTTTTTTTTTTTTTTTTTTTTTTTTTTTTTTTTTTTTTTTTTTTTTTTTTTTTTTTTTTTGAGACAGGGTCTTACTATACAGTTCAGGCTGGCCTTAAGCCCATTTTGTACCTCAGGCTGGTCTTGAACTCGCAATCCTCCTGCCTCAGCCTCCTGAGTACTGCAATTACAGGCAAGTACCAGGTCTTGCTATGGAGTTCAGGCTGGCTTTGAGCTTACTTTGTAGCCCAGGCTTGTCTCAAACTTGCAATGCTCCTTTTGCCTCAGCCTCCTGCATGTGCTAGGATTACAGGTATGTACCACCATGCCTGGCTACCACTAAAATCTTTTTAGTCAATGTGGCTGTAAATGCTCACAGAGCAGGATGAATTCTGCTGAGGATAGTATGGGAAAACTTGTTCCCAAGTATGAGGATAAATCTTGTCTCTTTTGAGATATTGAACTTGCCCATCCAACTACTTCTACACTGTTCCAGGCAAAGCTCTATACCTGCCCCTTCTGAAAGGAGAAATAAAAATTTTAAATAAAGCCTGCCCAGGATGCCTGTCAAGGACATAACATTCCTTTCTTTATGTAAACCCATCTTTACTGCCTTTGTATGACTGATGGCCTTGCAATGTAAATTAAAATATAACAGGATACTTCTTCCTCTGTATAACCCATGCTTTATATAACTGATATAACCTGAAATGTTCAAACTCCCTTAACAACCCAACCTGTTACCCAATCCTACAATCATAATGCATCAAATCTGCTTTGTACCTCCCCCACTTAACTTCCATTAAAAGCCCCAAAACCACACCATGTGAGACTATGAAGTTTGGGATCCAGGTCAGAATCCCATCAAGATAATATACTATCTCCTAAACCTTCTTGGTGTTGTTTCTTCCCATATTTGGTTTGTTTTCTCTAATACTCCCACTGCACTGGCTAATAGTGGCTAGCTGAAGATTCTTGGTCTTTGTGCCCAGAGAACATAGATCATCCAAAGCCCTACATCCTTAAAATTCTTGTCTCTTGCTCTTTTTCTTTTTTGCTGCACAGAGATGGGGGACTCTCTGCAGGGGTCCTTCATAACTGGCTCCATGGAAAGCATTTTTAATAATAAAGTACTAAAGATTAGCAAAAAAGAGCTAATATAGATAGTCCATTAAATATGATACTGAAAACATGTAAATGTGTCAAGTATCTAAACTTTCTGGTCTAGACAAATTGTGAGAAACTACTATGTTTTCATAGAAATTTACTGAGTGTAGTGTTGTGGAAGCATTTAGAGAAAGAATTATAATCCTTTTAATTTACGTGCACTTATTATGCCCACATGTAACAAGACTAACTTAATAATTGGTATTACAACCAATTATTCTATGAAATTTAAAGTCCTCTTTGCAAACTTGGCTACTGTGGCCACAGATCAAACCTGCCTGTTTTCATGAAGTTTTAATAGAATATAACCGCACTCATTTACATATTAATATATTGTCTATAGCTATTACAATAGCACAATTGAGAAGTTGCAGGAGAGACTGGAGAGCCACAAAGCCTAAAACATTTACTAACTGGCCTTTACAGAAAAAAAAAAAAAATCTGCAGGTCCCTGCTCTAGACCAGCAATCCAAGAGTGCAATAAAGCCTACTGGACTCACCTGAGGTGTTGTCTTTCTGTATTGATCACCTCCAACTATCACATCCATCATGACTTTTCCCTTGAGAAAGTGATATTCTTCTGGACTCAGATGAATCGACTCTATGGTGTTTCCGCAGCCTGAACACTGGCCACTGTGATTATAATTTTTTAAATGTTAAACAATGTCATGGAAAGTAACTTTCTCTCAAATGAGTAAGTCTAAGACACAAGGAAACTGAAAGGTATTAAGAAAGAACATTAAAACCTTTGTGATCGTCACATGCATTCAATTTTCCTGAAAACATCTCATATTTGGTGTGCCAGGAAACCAGAGTATATTGCTGAGCACTCAGATGAGATTTTTAAAATAATTCCTAAAACACTAGGCTCTAAATCTTTAGAAGAAAATATTTCTGCGTTTTCACAGAGGCTCACAACATCAGCAAGAAAAAACACTTTTTTTGGCGGAACTGGGGATTGAACTCAAGAAAAACATTTTTAGCACTACGAAGTTTTCATATGCAAGACATGATTTTTTTCTTCAGGTAGTCTAATTATGAACTCTTGAATTATCCTGTCCCTAAAGTATTCTTAAATATTTTTAAATCAACATAAACAGTGAATCTGATAAAACAACTTAACTAATCAGTTTTACCTTTTCTGGATTGTAGTAAATTGGCCTTTCCACTGTTTTCCAGGAATACTACCAAAAAAAAAAAAAAAAAAAAACAAAGATTACAAAGCCAAGTCATCAGAAGGCTACATTCTTATAAAACCAAAAATATTTACTGTCTGTAAACACACTGTAAGCAAGAACTCTCAAAGGTTCAGGATACTTCCCAGAATGATTTAATGCCAACAACAGCTGTCACACAGTGAGGGGTGAAGGAGAAGGAGCAATGGGACTCTCTTCTAGATCACCTTCTTCTTTCTGGTCTGCCTACATCTTTTCCAAATCTAAACACACCTTCACATTACTGAAAGGGATAGAATTTGTTCAGTAGAGAAGGAAACGGTAGGATGAAGAAAAGGACAAAAGAAAAAAGGGGAAAAGATATATTTAGGTACATTTGCAGGATAATTAGGATAATTGTAGTGCAGATTTCTGCTGGTCTTTTGAAAGGAGTTGTTAAATGCTTTTTTTTTTTTTTATTCTTCTTTCTTTTTGTTATAATTTTTTTTTAAAAAAAAACAATTTTGCACGTGTATCTCTGGTAACCTAAACAGCTAATCTGAAGATAACATCATGCTACATACAGCAACCATTGTTGAATTCCTATCACTTTGTTTAGTGAAATTTTGTTATCATTTCTAATGCTGTTTTAATTACTATTTTTTCTTCAAAAAATAGAAAATAAATAAATAAATGCATCTTCATTGGAGCACCACAAAAAGCTGATGACCTCTGAACCAAACTCATTCTAACCTTTTCCATAGCGTTGCCAGATTGCTCCTGTTCACAGTAATCATGTCCTCACATACTTTTTCTTACAGACCACTGTTACTTACCTGTCAGGAATGATAGGCCAACAATGCCCTCATGACAGATTTCATACCACAAAACATTGTGCCTAGCCTAACTGGAGGCATTCAAAACTATTGGTCAAGTTTATCTGCTCAATCAGTTTATTCCTTTCACATCTATTACCATCAGTTCCTACTGATTCCATTGTTTTTTCTCCTTCCCCCAGTTCTGATCACCCAAACCTAATTGCACCAAGATATTTCATATGCAAAGCATGACTTTTTTCCTCAAGTAGTCTAATTATACTCTTAATTATCCTGTCCCTAAACTACTGTTAAATATTTTCAAATCAACATAACTCTACTGAATCTAAATTAAACAAATTATCTACTGGGTTTTACCTTTTCTGGTCTGTAGACTTGTTTCCAGTCTCTCAGCTGTTTTAGCAATTATCTTTTTAAAAATCTACTCCAAAATCCACATTTTTTACTACAGAATAAAGTCAATGCTCCTGGAGTTTCTGGCTTTTCCTCTATCGATACTCAGTAAATGTGCCATCTAGTTAAGTATAATTATTACTTCAAAGTGGGTGCTCTGTGCCAGCCACCAAAACCAAGAGTGGTGGTGCATGCCTGTAATCCCAGAGTTGGGGAGGCTGAGACAGGAGAATCACTATGAATCTGAGCTGTGTAGCAAGACCCTGTACCAAATAAATAAATAAATATTTTTAAAAGAATGGCCTAAAGATAAGTCCAGTCAAATGTTGTATCAGTCAAATACAGTTGTACCTCAGTTACCACTTGTTTTGATTCTGGTTGCAAATGAATTCTGGAATAAATTCTGCTACCATGAAGAAATAACTCTGGTTGTACAGCAAGATACCAGAGTATTTTTTTCTGGCAAGGTCAGTGGAAAAGCCCAGTTCATGAAAAAAAAGTGCTATGTAATTTCCTTTTTATGTGAAAGGTACAGATTAGCACAGATTGTCTGTGCTGCTATGTAATTTGCTACTAGTTTTCCTCCAGTCGCTGGGGATTAAAGCAGGATCTCAAGTCTGTTAGGTAAACACTTTATGGAGGTATAATCCCAGCTCTTTTCTATTACTTGTTTTAAGCACAGAAAATGTTGTCTTGAAGAGGAAACACATCATATCTAAGGAAAAGGTTTAATCTCAGTAAAATGATTTGCAATAACAACAAAAAAGGCTTTTTGATATTGACATAAAAAGTTACCAAAAACATTTGCAACATTAAAATCAAAATTACCTTTCAAACCATGTGTTTATACTGTGGGCAAATGACTCCCCAGGATACAGGTAGTTATTCCTTAAATACAAAAGAATGTCTAGTAGTTTGTTAGAATACTGATCATCCTTTATGTCTTTTCCAAAATCAAAGAAAGCTTTTAATGTTTCCAACATAGGAGTATATCTATGACTTAGCAATTCCTCATACAAATTCCAAGCTATGTTCACATCTTGGTGAAGAAGTGCTCCCTGGATACAGTCATTATAGTTCCTTACTGAAGGGGTCATGAATTTTTTTATGTCTTCCAAGAGCTGGAAAGCCTCTCTCCATCTGTCTGAATGGATTAATCCCCGGATGAGAAGAGTGTAAGCCCCAGGATCTAGTATCTTGTATCTGGCTTTCATGATTTCATAGACATCAATAACTTCTGAGGTCTGCTTATGGAAGACACAGAGATGTAAATACATGAGCAATAAATTATAGCCTACAATACCATTATTTTTTGTGGCTACCCATGCCAAGAGAGACTTAGCCACATCTACAGGGCTGTTGTTACGAGACATCTGTGTGCCGATCAAGTTTTCAAAATCCTTCTTTCCTGTATAATTTTCCTTAAGTCTGTCCCACTCTTCTGAACTCAACGGTTTTGTTGGAAGTTGTATATTTTTCCTATCGAGTGACACGGTGTGATCTTTATTGTGAAGATTCATCTGTGATCTCTTCTTAGCTGCTCCAGCAGCAAAAAAATGAGGAAGATGAGTTTGCTTAATACTGTCTTTATTTTCTTTCTTGACAGATTTGCCCTTGGCAGCCACTATATTCACTGCTTTGGTATTCTGTGGAGACATAGCTTTAAGAGAAAACCACCTCTGTTGGTTCCTCATGCCATAGTCTGTTAGAAAGAGAGAGAGGTAAGAGTGCCCTGGGCCTAACCCAAGATATGGTTTGCTCTTCCAAAGCTTAGGAAAGCATCGAATACCAGACAAACAGGTCATTATGCAGTGAGATCAGCACCAGAAAGGCCCTTATTTCTACAGCAGTACTACAAGACTAGAGGATGGAGAGAGTGTGATTTTTCTTTTTAATAAAAAGATTGTTTCTTCTTTACAGACACATTAAACAATGTCTGCTTTTGGGGCCACTTAACACCAACGAGGACAAGCGATGGGGGATGTCCACCAAGGGTCAAAAGCCCTAAAGCTGGAAACAGCAGGAATTCTCCGGTGCCTGTTACTCTCCAGCCAGAAAACCTAAGGAAAAAGCACAAGGAACACTCAGTTTGACTCGTGGTTCACAACTGTTCTGAAAACAGGCAGATTCTCTAGGAGTTGGAAGAGAAACTCAATTCTGCTCCGAGGAGCCCCCAATGCCAGGCCCACCACCACCACCAATGCTAGTGAAGAAAGCCAAAGTCTAGGGGCCTCTTCCAGTCACAACTCTCCTCAGGCCCCAAAACTAGCCTGATACAGGAAGAGGGTCTGGGAGGTGGAGAACTGCCCAAGCCAACTACTAGGGTAAAGAAGCGAGGTCCAATTAGAGTACCGACTTGTCTTTGTACGCAGAGGAAACAAAACTCACTCCACTTAAGTACTCACCAAATCACGCGGGTTTAAGGAACCCAGAAACTCGGCAGGAACTACAGTGCCCAGAGTGCACCGCGCAGGCCCCTGAAGGCAGGGCGGGCCGAACTGAATGCCTGTGATCTGGAGGGCCTGAGGTGAGGAAAAAGACGAGCGCCCAGTTTTTACAGGCAAGGACAATGGACAGCCATGGGAGCAGCTGTTATACTCACTGGACCATTAAAGCCTCCACGTCAAAGAAAAACAGTTGTAAAGAAGGGGCGTTTCTCAGCCGGGCGTGGTGGCGCATGCCTGTAATCCCAGCACTCGGGAGGCTGAGGCAGGAGGATTGTTGTGAGTTCGAGACCAGCCTGAGCTACAAAGTGAGCTTAAAGCCAGCCTGAACTGCATAGCGAGACCCTGTCTCAAAAAGACAAAAAAAAAAAAGAAGGGGCGTTTCTCAACCCGGAAACGCTACAGAGTCGTCACATGGTGCGCAAGCGCCAAAGGCCCACCTGAGGAAATTAAACCACGGGTTTTCTTATCCTGATCGTTAATGTAGAGCTTGGTGAGGTTGGGACGCCTGCTTAAGGAATATCATTTTTCACCTCTTTCACATCTGTTTTCCCTCAGCGCGATCGCCGTATCCTCAGGAACAGCTACAGAAACCGAATTTTTTTTTCTTTCTTTAGCCGCGACTTCCGCCCACGTCCAAGATGGCGGCGGGGCAGCCTTCCCAAGCCTGACGGAGTCTGGCGGCGTCGGACGTCGGGGCTGGAAGAGGGCGGAGTGGCTGAGAAACGACAAATGTAGACACTGCGGCTCGCAAGGCTGTCATGGACTGGAAAGAAATCCTTCGCCGGCGGTTGGCAACGCCCAACACGGATCCAAACAGTGAGTCGGGGAGGAGCCGCCCGCTGGGATGGCCCGGCCCAAAACTAGAGGGAGAGGGAGGGGGAGGGTGGGGAGGAGGGGCAAGTGGCGCTCTCCTTTCCCTAAGTGGAGCCTCTCGTTGTAGGGGCGGGGGAGAATGTGCTTTAGTGGTCTAGAGTTTGGCCCAAACTTCCCTGGGAAATGATGAGTGAAAAACTAACTTTCGTGGTCTTACCGTAGACTTGCGAGATAACTGTGACTCTTAACTGTTCTGCCCCACAAAGACCTGTGATTCATTGACTTTGCCTTTGTACCGACACACTTTTCACTCTCCCTCCTTACCCACTTTAGATTTTACAGTCTATTTCTCCCTGTACCTTTCTGTTTTCTACACTTGGCATATTAACCTGCTTAAATTTGTCCTATTCTAAACTTTCATTTAGGGCAGCTGAAATTGTCTGGGGTAAAACAGGAGTATGGTAAGTTACCTCATTTTAGTCGATGCCCTGGCCTGCTTTATTCTACATTCAACTCCTCTCATCTCTCCAACCTCTCGTCGTGACCTCCTTATTCCATCCCTTCAATTTAGAAACTCCTCTTAATATTTCACTGAGAAAATAGAAGCAAAGGAGAACCTTATCTGTTTTCATTTACCCTATCACTTCCCTGCCTTAAGTGTCGTACGGTCTGCTTACTGTTAAAATGAAACATTCATGTACTTACCTGAAGTCTCTCCACTCCAGCACTAGATCCTTTTGTAGGAGTAAAAGGGGTGCTGCTGCATATCCAAGCTAGGTCCTTCCAGACCGAGGGCCTGTGCAAGTGCTGTACAACTGAGCTCACCTGCAGCGCCTCCCTTTCATACCAGATAATTTGTCTCCAGCTTTATCCTCTTAGACATGGTCACCTTTTTCTTCGCTAGGGCTGTTTCTATCAGCATTGACAAACATGCTGGCATTTGCTCTGTCTTTTAAGAAAGTAATCATTTGATCCTACATTCACCTCCACCTTCTGCTACATTTCTGCTACATTTCCATTTATAGGAATATTTCTGTGATTGAGGGGGTAGTTAGTGGCAGAGCAGTATCCTCAGTCTCAAAGAGTGGAGAAAGAAAACAGTACTTGTTGGGCATAGTGGCACACACCTGTAATACCAGTACTGGAGAGACTGAGGCAGGAGTTCAATTACCTATACTTGTTCATTCTTCTCCCCATGTGTCTTAAAGCCCATACCATTCTTTAGTGGATATTTATTCCATGTGTATTGTTTGCCCAGTTATGTTCTAGGTTAGAGCAGTGGAAAAAAAAAAAAAAACGGACAAAAATCCCAATCCCTGCAGAACTTATATTTTAATGCGCAGAGATATATATTATCTAGGTCAGTGGTAGCAAACCTTTTAGAGTTTTCAATGATACAAACAGCCTACTGTTGTGTCCTGTGTAGCTCTTGAAACTTTGAGGGAGGATTGTGGGGGTTGAGAAAGACAAAAATCGATATACTAAAGCTGAGGTTAGGTGGAACTCTTTCTCCTGATGAGAGAAAGTGAACTGCCCAGCACCTACAGCACGTTTCTTTATACAGTCAGCATGATTAAGTTCATGGAGAGTTTAAAGCAAAGGTAGAACCTGGGACAGGAAGAGTCTATTAGCAGAATAGTCAGCATGTAGTGGCTTTGTAAGAAATGAAAAAGAAAACTTGTTAGTCTTAAGCAAGGGTCAATTATGGCAGTGGCTCCCTGAACTCTGCACACTTCTCAGGAGGTCCTACCAAATTCATAAGAGGCAGTGGCCTTGTCCTAGAGACCTGAGGCAGCTTTGCTCCTACCAGTGCACTATGGCACACATGCTATAGGTTCACCACCATTGATTTTGGTTGTATAGGTAATAAGCTCCTTTTGAAGGCTGTTTTTCTTCCTTTTTGGTGATTGAACCCAGGAGTGTTTTACCACTGAACTGCAGCCCCAAACCCAGCCCTTTTTATCTTTTTAGATAAGGTCTCAATGAATTACACAGCCAGGTCTTGGATTTAGATTCTCCTACCTCTGCCTTCCAAACAGCTGATCTCACAGGCATGCACCACTACACCTGGCTAGGTCTGTTTTCTTCATCAGTATTCTAAATCCTTTGTGCTAGATCCCTTTTTGCCTACTCAAGGAGGTAATCTCACTGTTGTCCTCTCTTCTGCATCATTAATTTTATCATTATCATCTGTATATAGACATGCTGCTTTTTCTCCCATCTTAAGCTTTCATCACTTAATTTTCTGTCTCTAGCTATGCCTCCTTGTTTTGTTTCCCTTATAGCAACAACATACTAAAAGAGTTATTGCTTAAGTCTATGTTTTTCTCTAGTTGTCCTCATTTTACTTCCAGAAGTTTGTGGTTTGACAGTGCAGTCGAGGGAAAGCTTTCAGTCAGAAGAATTGTACTTACCCACAGAGGTTTCATTCGTCCAAGGAAGGTGGTTTAGCTGAACAAGACAGTTTGTGCCAACAGCAGGCAGGCTGAAGGGTAGGAGAGTCTTAAATTCTGAGCTTCAGCTAGAGAGGGCTTTGGCTTTAGATAGAGGAGCAGTGATGACAAGGTGGAAACTCCAGGAGAGCAGGGCTTAGGCTGGTTTTCTCACCCTTTGACCCTGCTACATTTTTCACCCAGTGGAGTGGAGATGTTCTGGAGCCTATTTCAGTGGCCAGTAGGGCTTAATGTTTCCAAAAAGTTAATCCAGTGTTCAGTGTCTAAGCACATTATTTTTAAATGGTTGCACAGAATAGTGATGCTTGTTTTGGGGACTTGTACATGCATGTCATATATCTTGATCATTTTCAATCTCCTTTGTACCCCTTTTACCATTTTCTCTCACCTCTCCCTCACCTCCTCCTTCATGTTCAAGAAGCCGCCTTCTAGTTTCCTATCATTTCTCCACTACTTTTTTTTTGGCAGAACCAGGGATTGAACTCATGCCCTTGCACTTGCCAGGGAAGTGCTTATTCCACTGAGCCATCTCCCCAGCCCTCCAGTACTTTTTTGATTTATCTGTAAGTTTTTTACATAAGAGAAGTGATATTTAATGTTTTGAGTCTGGCTTATTCAACTTACAGAGGTAGTCTCAAGGTCTGTCCATTTTTCTGCAGATGACAGGATTTTAAACTTTTTTATGGCTGAAATGCAGACTTTTTGTCCATTTGTCTATTGACAAATCTCCTTGTGATAGAGGATTAATATATACAGTTTTAAAACTGGGCAAATAACTGCATAGGTACTTCTCAAAAGACGTAGTACAAACACTAGGTAAATACATGAAAAAATGTCTGACATCTTTAGCCATTAACAAATCAAAACTACACTGAAACCAAATGTGTTACACATCTGAATTTCCAACACTCTGAGAGGCTGAAGCAGGAGGGTCATAAGTTCTAGCCCAATCTAGGTTGCTTAGAAACTTGCTGAGACCCTGTCTCAAAATTTAAAAATAATAAAGAGGCTACTTATGAAATGCAGTGAAATGGGCTCAATTTTTACTATGACAAATGCAAACCTAACAGTGAAATTCTATCTCACCCCAATCAGAATGGCTATCACCAGAAATACAAAAAAAAAAAAAAAAGAGTATTTAGGAGGAAGGAACTGTCTTACATGGTTGATGGGAATGTAAACTAGTACAACCACTATGAAAGTATAGAGTCCTCAAAACATTAAATATAGAAGTACCATTTGACCCAGTAATAGCTGTCTTGGGTATATTTTCAAATAATTGAGTACAATTTTGAAGGCCTTTTTTGACTCTTTCTCTGTCTCTTTTTTTTTAACCAGAAATTGAACTCAGGACCTTGTGTTTGTCAGGCAGGTGCATGTGCCACTGAGCTATTTGCCCAGCACTCCCTTTTTGATATCTCAACAATTTAAAAAGACTGTAGTATATGGGATGAGCTGTGTAAAAATATTACTTGGTTATTTTCTTAAAACACATTTTTCCTTTTGTTTTGCTGCTAGAGAAAAAAAGTGAACAAGAACTAAAAGATGAAGAAATGGATTTATTTACCAAGTACTATTCAGAATGGAAAGGAGATCAAAAAAACACAAATGAATTCTATAAGTTGATTCCTCGATTTTATTATAGGGTAAGTGGTATCTAAGCAGATATCTTTCATCAGAGTCTGTAAATAAAATACAATTTTAAAAATGGGATCAGAATTTTAATTTTTAAAATTAGATTTTACTTTAAATTTTGTATATCGCATTTTAATTGATCTCATTGGTATCTGTTTGAACCTCCTATAAAACTTTGACTTTTGGCATAAATTGTTATATGAAAATAAAGGGACCGAGGAGATGGTTCAATAAAATAAGCGCTTCCCTGGCAAGCGGAAGGGCCTGAGTTCAATGCTGATTCTGCAAAATAAAAAGAAAAGAAAGTTGTTTCTTGCTCCTTGTTTGAACTATGAGCCTTTCTAATTGTTATTATAAATATTAGTAAGCTGTTGAGTTATGTTGGGATATGCACGACTTTGTTATGTGATGTTATGATTTTGCTCAAGACTAACCTGAAAAATAGATTGAAAATGGAAAACATAAAAGAGTTTCAATTATGTCTCCACATGAAAAAAATGTAAAGAACCCTTTGAATACCAGTATAAATAAAACAGTAAGATCTTAAGGAAGCTATTTACAGTGGAAAGTAAAGTTTACTCTTAAGAATGAGGTCTGTTTAATGTCATGTAAAATATAACTACTGAAGACAAGTTAACTTTGAAATCTTAGCTGAAATAATATACAAAACTTAAAAATGATACAGAATTTCACTAAACAAAATAAGTCAGCAGTGTTTGTTGTATTGCATAGTGTTGTCATGTTATTTTAAAATTCAATTAATTATAACATTAAAAATAGTAAACACTGTGTGAAATAGCATTCCTAAGGATTGAACCCAGAACCTTCACAATGAGCCTTTTTTAAGGTGAGATGTCAGTAAGTTGCCCACACTGGGCTGTGGTCTCAGGTACCCACAATGTCAGGATTACAGGTATGTACCACCATGCCTGACTGACTACCAATGTCATTTAGCATCATCTAAAGTCACAAGGAAAACAAAGTGGATGAGACTGTTAGCTTTTTCAGAAGAGCAATCTAGCCTAGCATTGCTGTTCACTGACTTCTTTGTGGACCTTTTTGTTAAGTGAATGTTAAAATCAAGGTGAGAAACAAATTGATGATGTATTATTTCATGAGGCCACATAGTATTTTACATGATTCATCAAAGATTTACATGTAGAAACCTACTATGTGTTTTTAGCTGCCAGCAGAAGATGAAATATTACTACAGAAATTAAGAGAGGAATCCAGAGCTGTCTTTCTACAAAGGAAAAGCAGAGAACTTTTAGATAATGAAGAGTTACAGGTAAGAGCAGGTTAGATGCTACTGTCTCTTATTTGTACTACTTAATCACACAGGCTCTCATAGTGCCTGATGGTCAGGCTGCCACACAGGTACTGTAAAGGTATTGGTGTCCACCAGACTCACCTGATCTTGCCTGGGCCACCTTAGGAGCCCAGGTCATACTAGGTTTGTTTTTGTTTAAGTACCTAGGAAAATCTAATGTGTAACCCAGGTTGAGAACCCCTTGCTGTACAGCAAGATTGCAGTTTTTAGTTTAGACACATTAGGCTGTGGATGTAATATCACTGCACTCTACTTCTCATCTATAAAGTGGGGATAACTGCTTGCATTGTGTAGGTATGTGAATTAGAGACTGTGAAAAGCTTCAAAGTTGGCAGGCATTCAGTAACTCCTGGTTATTCTCCTTGTTATTAGTAATCAAAGGCTAACAGCAGGAGTTTCAGTTTCACATTGTTATCAGACTCATTGTAGTAGAAATAATCTGTTTATGTTTTTAAGTTTTTAAACTTACAATATCTTCATTTCTGAATTTTTTGTAAGAACTTATGGTTTTTGCTGGACAAACACCAGACACCACCTATGATTGGAGAGGAAGCAATGATCAATTATGAAAATTTTCTGAAGGTTGGTGAAAAGGCAGGACCAAAGTGCAAGTAAGAACATACAACTAACAAAGCAGTGTGTTATGATAAGCAGTTTTCATGCCTCAGATGTTAATAAAGATTGAAGGCATTGGTAGGACTTACAGGCCTATTTACTAATGAAATCTGATAAAATAGTCCAATTATTTTATTACTGTGAAGTTATTAAGAGAATATGATACTTTAAGTCAGAAAATTAACCAAAAAGAATGCAAAGATGCTATCACTTAATATTTTTAGTTTTTGAACTACTGTATAGTTTTTTTTCATTTTTCAATTATATGAATTTATGCCATTTGCTAACTCATTTTTATATTATATTGGCAGATTATTTTCTTTTTTCCTTTTCTTAGGCAATTTTTCACTGCAAAAGTCTTTGCTAAGCTTCTTCATACAGACTCATATGGAAGAATTTCTATCATGCAGTTCTTTAACTATGTCATGAGAAAAGGTGATTCACTTTTGTTATGCTTGAATGTCTGTCTAGGAATCTAGTAGTTTTTTGTTTGTGTTTTTAATAGTATTATGCTTGGGGCCAGGGAAATAGCTAAAAAAAAATAGTATTATGCTTAAGTGTGAATAAATTTCCTGTGTTTTGACTTAGATATATTATTATCTTGTTGTTATGATTCTCTTAAGGGAGCTTCCAAAGCTGTAATTTTCTATCTTAAATTTGGGTTCAATATAAAAAACCTAATGTATCCTACAGATATAGTACTAGTAGGATAGAAACACCAGAAGCTGGTAGTTATTTGGGAATACTGATGATTGAACCTGTGGCCCTAGCACCTTTTCTTGAGGAGGGGTGGGCCTTGCAATCCTCCTGTCTTAGCTCCCTGAAAAGTTAAAATTACAGGGTTGTGATAACATTCCATGCTGAACCAAGAGTTTTAATATATGGTAATTTGAATAATTTTAACTTAGTGGTTAATTTTTTTCACTAATATATTATAGTTTGAGTTTCAAAGCATAGTTTCAAACTTAAAACTACCAAGTTCAAGAGCCTGTATGTAGAGCTGTGATGATTCCTCTAAGTACCATAATGATCTTGAAATACTGCTATGTAGTGTCTTTAACTGATATAATTGGTTACAATAATTAACTTCAGTAGAAGTAATTAACCTTGATATAGGCTTTATAGGCTTATAGTTACTGGTTTGTACCTCTACCTTTTTACTTCTATTTATTTATTTATTTATTTATTTATTTATTTATTTTGTGTTTTTGAGACAGGGGTCTCACTATACAGCTCAGGCTAGCCTTAAGCTCACTTGGTAGCTCAGGCTGGTCTGGGCCTCACAACAATCCTCCTGCCTCAGCCTCCTGAGTGCTGGGATTACAGGCATGCTCCACCACACCCGGCCTTTACTTCTCTTTTTCATAAACATATGTACTAATGGATAAATCTTAAGAATTACATTTTATTTTCTTTTTCAATATCAGTTTGGCTTCATCAAACAAGAATAGGACTCAGTTTATATGATGTTGCTGGACAAGGATACCTTCGGGAATCTGTAAGTAGTAACCTATTTTCACTAACTGTTATATACACCAAGATGTTAAAAGTGGTTATCCTAGGTGGTGTGATTACAGGTAATTATTTGTTTTTGATCCTGTTTTTATAGGTACTTTTCCATTTTTTTTTCTTGTGTTTGTAGGACTAGGGATTGAACTCTGCTACTTGGCTTAAACTCCAAATCCATTATTTTGAGACATTCTTGCCAAGTTTCTTGGGCTGACCTCAAATGTGTTTTTCCTGACTCATCTTTCAGTATTACTAAAAAAAATTAATGTAGGGCTGGGGAGATGGCTCAGTGGAATAAGTGTTTCCCTGGCAAGCACAAGAGCCTAAGTTCAACCCCTGGTTCCACCAAAAAAAAAAAAAAATTAATGTATGTTGACTATAAATTCAGACATTTAAAAAAAATCCTTTTAAAGGAGAAAATGAAAAGAATGTAGTAATGTGACAGGCTTAAAAATTATTGAATAGGTAACGCATTCAGAACCTCTCTTAGTTGCTATTCTTAGTACCCATTCTTAGACCCCAATAGATAGATTTCCCTACTCTTCAAAAAAAATCAGATGCCAAAACATTATGAAAACAGTTTGCAATGTATTAATTTATCAAATCCATCTTGTCAAGGTATCTTAAAGCTGTCTCATTGATATTTGTACTTCAATAAAACAAAAATAAAAATTAAAAAAAAAAATCAGACCTGGGGAGGTAGCTCAGCAGTCTGAGCACCTGCCTGGTAAGCACAAAGCCCCACGTTTGATTCCTGATGCTGCGTGCTGAGTTGGCCTGGAGAACCCCGGCACACAGTGCCACCCACCAAAACCAGGTGTGGTGGTGCACGCCTGTGATCGCAGCTCTGGGGAGACTGAGACAGAAGGATCACTGTGAGTCTGAGCTTTATGGCGGGACCCTATACCAAATAACTAATTAAAAAAAAAAAAAATTGAAAAAAACTCATTGAAAAAACAGTGAAAACCTTTATTCTTAATAATAGAAGGGCCCTTTCTCAGGTCCTTCTTATGTCCCTCTCTTGGACAGAAGCTTTCTTTCCCCCAAGAAATATTCTGTTAAAAAAATAATAATAGAGGCCCTGACCAGGGTGACTGGTGATTGTAGAGAAAACTAGCAATAAATTCATTCATTTCATATTTTGGATACCTTCCCCCCAAAACTACTAGATTAGATGTCTATTGGAGGTAAGGAATGGTAGAAACCAGATGTGAGTCTTAAATTATTTCCAGAATGTAGGATAACTAAGAGAACCAGAACTGAGACCAAGAAGAATGTCTTTTTGATTTTTTTTTTTTTTTTTTTTTTTTTTTTTGAGATTAGGTCTAGCTGTGCAGTCTGTGATGGCTTTGAACTTGCCATCATCCTATCTGACCTTCTCGAGTGCTGGAAGTGTATCTATGTGCCATTATGCATGTCTGAGAGTCAGTTTCATTGGGGCAAATTTTAGATGTCTGCTGTTCCTTAAATTATGTAGTGTCTCAGATCTGTGAAAATACTTAAAATGATTAAGAAAGAAAACTTTTAAAAATAAAGTTGTTAAAATAAATGCAAATCCATGAGTCACTTTTAAATGTATAAACTTGCAGTAGTAGAAGACTTTGTAAGAATGACACAATTCAGGAGTCTAAAAACAAATTAATTAATTCAGCTATACTTTGTTTTTTTTTTTTTATATAGGGTCTTGTTATATATTCCAAGCTGACCTCAAACTTGAAGTGATCCTCCTACCCCTGAATGCTGGGCTTATAGGCATAGCTAACCAAATTCAGCTAAATTTTAAAAAAATGGTAGGCAAGAGATAGCTTAGCAGCCTGCCTGGTAAACACAAGGACTCGGGTTCGATGCCACATACCATATGCAGTGCCAGCTCTGGATCCCTGTGCCAGCTGTGAAACTAGGTGTGGTGGTACACACCTATAAGCCCAGCACTGGGAAGGCTGAGACAGGTGACTCACTATGAGTTGAATATCAAATGAATAAAATTAAAAAAAAAAAAAAATGGAACAAAGACTATTGTAAACAAAGTTTAAAGAAAACAAACTGGGAAGGATACTTGAAGTTCAACCATGAAGCCTATTTTTGTTATTTATATGAAGCTCTTAAATATCAGTAAAAAATAGCTATTAACCCATTAAAAAATGGGCAAAGATATAGGAGACAGAAAGTACAATACAAATATATCTTAATCACAAAAAAGAATTTAAACTTCATATAAGAGAAATCTCAGATAAATCTACAATACTAATTGTCACTTCTCAGATAAATAGATATCAAAAGGTTTGATGATACCGCATTCTTTTTTTTTTTTTTTTTTTTGTGGAACTGGGGATTGAACTCAGGCCCTTGTGCTTGCCAGGCAAGTGCTTATTCTACTGAGCCATCTCCCCAGTCCCTGATACTGCTTCTAATAAGACCTTTCAGTAATTCTTTTATAGCACCTCTGGGCCTAAGTTCCATTTTTTAATCAGTTGTCAAAAATGTAATGAAAGTATTAAGGTTATCTTAACCCTTAAAAATACATATAAATTGAAAATAATATTACTTCATTTTTATTCATTTTTAAGGTCTCACTATGTAGTCCACCCTTGCCTCAAACCCAGTCTTCCTGTCTCATCCTTCCAAGCACTGGGATTATAGACATGGAGTTGTCTTAGTTAATTTTCTCCTTCCAGAGACAATATGAGATACTCAGAGTTAAAGGAGGAAGGATTTATTGTATCTCACAGTTCGTAGTGGTTTCATTTCCTACTTGACTGCTCATAGGCAGAGTGGCATGACAAAGGAGCGTCCCAGAGGAAAACAGTCCATGAGGGCCAGTAGGAGGCAGCAGAGCAGTAGTAGAAACAGCAACATGCAGCAAGGCAGAGCCTCTCCCTTTTATCCATTCTAGGCTACCTGCTCTTTGGGTGGTGCCACCCCACACCCAGGGTGGGCCTTGGTCATCCACCCCCACAACTGTGCTTACTCAGTCAGCCTGATTTAGTAGTCACCATAACAAGCACCATACACATCGTTTTTGTTCTTATCTAACAATCACTTATGGGAGCTGTGTACATGAGGCAATGCATAATGACTGGGATTAGGACATAGTAATCCAAGTTTCCTATCAACTGATTTTTAGGTGATACTTGCTTATCACAGGAATCATCAAAAACCTAGCTTTACACTAGGCAGTGTCATAGCTCTGTAACCTAGCACTCTGAGAAGCTGAGGCAAAAGGACTGCAAATTGGAGCCCAGCATGGACAACTTAGTGATATAGCAAGGTCTGGCCTCAAAATAAGAGCCAGGGAGGTAGTTTAGCATGAAAGCCTTGAGTTCAATCCCCAGTACTGAAAACCAAATACATAGTAACTAGAAGACAAAACAGTTTATAGGTGCAGGGGCCTGGGTTTGATCTCCAGGGCACGCTGAGACAGCAACTGAGACTGGGTGTAGTGGTGTGTGCCTGTAATCCCAGCTCTTGGGAGGCTGTAAACAGGTGGAGTACTACAGTGCAGTCTAGTAGTGAGACCCTGAACACCTATAGACTCTTCCCTTAAAAAAAAAAATGAGCAGTTTGAGCATCTATTAGTAGAAACCTCATTAAATTATGGTACATCCTTCCAGTGAAATAACAGTTATTTAAAACTGTAGCATTTTGACAGTATTAAATGGCTATAAATTATATTGTTAAATGACAGAGTTTTTATGGTATGCTGCTTCATCTTGTGTAAAATGAGGAAGAGAAATATACACAGATACGTATTGGCTTATATTTGCATCAGATATCTTTGAGAAGCCATGTTAGAAATTGCTGAGATACAAGCTATATGAGATGGTGCCTCCTAGCTACCAAAGAGGTTTAGGAAGGAGGTTTTATGTACCTGGTGTTCAAGGCCAGCCTAGGAAGCATAGCAAAATCCCATTTCCTAAATCAAAAACATTGATAAGAGAGGCTACTGCTGGCAAAAGAAAACAGGGGAGAGGAGACTTTTTAATGGGTATGTTTTTGTTCCTGTTGAATTTAGAACTATATAGAATATATTCCTTATGTTGAAATATATTAAAATTTAAATAGTAAATTAACAATTTAATATAAAATACCTTCACCACTGACAGTCATGAATTTTACATTGTCATTATAGTATTAATCTGAATTTTTAGGATTGAAATTATATGACAGTGTCTAATGGATAAGCAGGATCAGAGTTTTAACATTTCAAATTTTGTTTCCAGGATTTGGAAAACTACATACTGGAACTGATTCCTACTTTGCCACAGTTAGATGGTCTGGAAAAATCCTTCTACTCTTTTTATGTTTGTACAGCAGTTAGGAAGTTCTTCTTCTTTTTGGACCCTCTAAGAACAGGTAAAAGAAAATCTTATTTAACTTAAGATGTTATGAAGTATTAGTACATCTAAGCCTTAGTAACTTCAGAAATCTTGAAATGTCATTTATTTTTCTATTATGTCATTACTGTTAATAATCTAGCAAATCTCAAAGTAGAAAGATACAAAAGCAGCAGGGATTAGGTTTAGATGTATACAAAGATATTTTCATGTTTACTTCATTAATTGTATATGACAGTGGGATATCACATAACTTCCTGTAGTTTTCTTCATCCCTAAAAATAAAGTATAAATTGCATAATCTATCAGTATTGCTCTTTCCTTTTTTTTTCTTTCTTCTTTATTGAGATAGGGTCTCACTATGTAGTTCAGGCTGGTTGAACTCACTATGTAGTCAGGCTATCCTGGACTCATGGTTCTCCTGCCTCAGCCTCCCAAATCCTGGGGTTACAGATGTATACCACCACACCCAGCTGCTGCTGCTTCTAATTCTAAGAAATTAGTTATTCTGATCTAATTAGCTTTCTCTGATATATGACATACTGGAGAATTTTCTTTTTTTAAATTTTTAAAATTTTTCTAGGGGTCTACAAGGTGTTCAGGGTCTCCCTACTAGATTTGGACTCGTAGTGATCCGCCTGTTTACAGCCTCCCAAGAGCTGGACAGGTGCTCACCACCATGCCCAGTCTCAGTTGCTATCTCAGCATGCCTTGGGGCAGGGCCAGCATGGCAGAGAATTTTTCTTTTTGATGAAAATTATGGATTTGGAGATTCAAGAGCCCTCTAATCAGACATACTTTTCATTCTCAAATTAACTCTTTGACCGTAGCCTCATTAATAGTATCCTTTATCAACTGGTTTAACCTACCCAGACTTAAATATATGTAACTGAACAGAGAAGGCACAAGTAAAAATTTAATTCTCTTTATTTGCTTGAAAATCAAGCAGTAAGTCTATTACAGCCTGGGATTATAGGCATGTGCCACCACACCTGGCTTATCTCTTTAAAGCTTCCTCAACTGTAGGCACATACATATTTTTTTCCTTTTAGATCTTACAAAATAACAGCTGTTTTGATGGCTTATGATGTCAAAGGCATTGTGCTAAGAATTTTATACAGACTTTTTGTTTTCTTATAGCTCAATAAAGAAGCTACTACTGTCCACATTTTATGCTAAAGGCAGCAGAGACTTAGTTAGATAACATGCAGAAGCTGCAAACTCCCTTCTGTCTGCTCTTAACCACACTTCTGCTACCTACTCTAGAATCTGCCAAAGAGAAATAGCGTAAAGGTCCCCTTGGATTATTATTTTTTTAATTTTGATCTTTTTGAAACAGGGTCTTGCAATGCCTAGTCTTTAGACTGACCTTGAGCTTTATAACCCAAGCTAGTCTTGAACTTTCAGTTATCCCCCCCGCCTCAGCCTCCCATGGGCTGGGATTACAGGCATGCCTACCACAAACATTTCAGATTTTTCTTTTTACTGAATATTAGAACTAAGGTCTTTGAGCTTGCCAGGGAAGTGCTTATTCCACTGAGCCATCTCCCTGGCCTAAAAAAAATTTTTAGCAGTGTCGTATATCTATTCAGAGTAACTCACAACTTGGGAATCTGATAGCATGATTTTAGAAAAAATTTACCACTTAGGTCTATATAGTTGGAGATATAAAGAGTAGATATACAAGTAGAGCTGTAATTAAGTGTACCCCCACCCCTTTTGCTCTTGAAGACAGAGCCAAGGTCCTTTACACTGAGCTATGTCCCCAGCCTCTTGTATTTTGAAAGATGGTCTTGCCAAGGCTGTGCTCGAACATGATCCTTTGGCTTCAGCTTAGAAATGTTGACTTTTCATAACAAAGTGTAATAAGGACTTTGGGGCATGAAAGCTAACAGGTTAAAAATATTAGCTGTGAGACTGATCTTGTAAGATGACACTTTTAAAGATTAAGTTCTTGTTCTGAAAAAGAAATTAAGTAATTGTGTTTATTTTTTTTAAGGGAAGATAAAAATTCAGGATATTTTAGCATGCAGTTTCCTTGATGATTTACTGGAGGTAAATATCTTTAAACTTCTTAATTGTACCATGTGATAGTTGCTGTCTTCTAATTATGTTTGTGTTCCTTTAGTTAAGGGATGAGGAATTGTCCAAGGAGAGTCAAGAGACAAATTGGTTTTCTGCTCCTTCTGCCTTAAGAGTTTATGGTATGTTAGTGCCATACTTTTAAAATAGAATTATTCATTTCTCAGTTAATTGGTGTTTAGAAGACAATTTTGTTGGTGATGGTTTGTATTTGGTGGAGTATACTGGGGATTGAATCAATTGAGCTACATTCCCAGTTCTTTTTTTTTCATTGCCTGAAATAGTCTCACTGTATCAGGAGACTCAAACTTGATCTTCCTGAGCTTGCCAAAATGCTGGGCTGACAGCTATGTATCACCATAATCATGTCAGGATAATTTTATACTAAGACTATTTTGCCTTAAGACCAAAGTATTCTTGGGCTGGTTATATAGCTCTTTGAAGGCCGTAAGTTTAATCTCCAGCAGCACCAAAAAAATTCTGTGACATTAAGCTCTAGTATTCTAGGCCTAGGATCTACTCCATAGCACAGTGCCTGCCTGTCAAGCTCAAGGTCATGAGTTTGATTCCCAGTACCTAAAACAAAAACAAGGATTCTAGATTACCCAAAATCATGTACTTAATACTAACATTTGAACTTTTAGTTATTATACTTTCAGTAGAACAAGCAAATGTAATTTGACCTTTTGTTGATGCAAAAGTATCATTTATGACCCTGTGGTCTTGCTCTGCAATAAAATGCTATTCTGGGATGACACACAGAGATGTTCTGGGGATTGGTTTGCCATTGAGTTTTCTTTTTTTTTTTTTTTTTTGGCAGAACCAGGGATTGAACTCAGGCACTTATTCTACTGAGCTATCTCCCTAGCCCTCTACCGTTAAGTTTCATTAATCTGCTACATTTATCCTGTTAAAGTTTTATGATTCATTTTGGAATCTATAATTTCTACTTTCACATTGATAGCATTTCAGTGCTTTTTGTTGGTACCTTCCCTCTACCAAGTGTTCTATAAAGGTTGCAAACTAAAAACAAAAAATGTAAGTTAAATAGCCAAAAGGCCATGGCCTTCAAGATAGGTTTCCTTTTGTTCTAGCTTAACAGTTGTTCAAGATTTTAAGGATAGCTGATGTTACTACAAATAAGCTACTTTAGAACACTAAAGAATAAAAAGAATTCTTTGTTAATGTCCTCATTCATTCTGTTAATTTAAAATGCTTTGATCATAACTGTGTTTTCTCTCTTTGTCTTCTCAAGGCCAGTATTTGAATCTCGATAAAGATCACAATGGCATGCTCAGTAAAGAAGAGCTCTCCCGCTACGGGACAGCAACCATGACCAATGTCTTCTTAGATCGTGTTTTCCAGGAGTGTCTCACTTATGATGGAGAAATGGTATTTGTTTCACTCTGCTGAAAATTTTTAAAATTTAGGCTCCTACTGTTTCCACACACCCTTATTTTGATATCATTGTGCCACAGTATACTAAAAAATATGAACCAAGGGCCAACAAGATAGCTCAGCAGAGTAATGCTGTGCCAGCTCTGCCTCTGGGCTGGCTGAGCCAGCAACCAGTGTGGGCATGTTGGCACACACCTGTAATACCAGCACTGGGGAAGCTGAAAATGGGAGGATCACTACAAGTCCAAGCTGCATAGTGAGACCCTGTACCAAATACATAAGTGGGAAAAAATATGAATCAATCAAACCACTTTGGTTTGGAGGTGGTAAATTAAAACACTGCCCTAATGGGCTCAGAACAAATAGAAAATTTTAATGTTTGTTTGTATCAGTGTACCTAGTGCATAGGATGTGAACTACTAAGAAGAAAATTCTGAAAAATTAGTAAATTCCTTTGGGCATATGACAAAAATCATGAGGTCTGACAATAGTACCTTACTGAAATGATTTAAATCTGAGAAGCAGGTAAAATGACTGTCTGTACTAGTGGCTACTACTAGTACTTGCAGCTGTCTGATTCTCAAAATACTTGGGAATCTAATAGTGTAATGTTAGAAACAGTTTGTAGGTTAGATTTACATAGTTGGGGGTATGCAAGTAGGTACTGTATTAAACATTTCCTTTATATTCTCACAATACTTAAAATTTTGAAATAAAGTTTGTTACATTCTTTGTCTTGAGAAGACAAAGAGAGAAAACACAGTTATGATCAAAGCATTTTAAATTAACAGAATGAATTTTTATGGCCCTTGGTTCATATTTTTTAGTATACTGTGGCACAATGATATCAAAATAAGGGTGTGTGGAAACAGTAGGAGCCTAAATTTTAAAAGACATGGTAGCCAGGTATGGTGGCACACACCTGAACCCCAGCACTCAGAAAGCTGAGGCAAGAGGATTGCTGAACCCCCATTCAAGGGCTGTCTGGGATGTATGGTGAGACCCTCACAAAACCCTAAATCAATCAATCAATCATGTCATGTCATGGCAATGGCATGATGAATTTTCCAAAGAAATGATACGTAAATAGATATACAGTCAGATAAGAATGGGTTTTACATTTTATCAAGCTATGTGCTAAATAAATAACATCATTGTTGGCCAAATGCATAGAAACTCAACTTTGTGACTCCCACAGCTGTTAACTTGAGACAATGGGGAGTCTGTAGTATCCTGATGGCTTCTGATGAATAAAAAATTAAGAGGCCACAGCTGTCAGTGGAGCTACAATGTGGCACTGCGCTTAACTTGATGTGGTTCATCTTTGCTTACAAACTGTTTCTGAGAATTTCAGATTTTTAAGTGAGAATCTCATTTTATGCCTAGTGTTCTCTTTTTTCTTTAATTTATTTATTTGTATTTTAACTTGAGTGAAAAATAGAAGCAAAAACAAAGAGAACAAATGACATAAACAGGGTAACATACAATGATACATATGTTATAGATTTTCAAAACATGGCTAATTTTATATATAATTTTTTTTTTAAATAAAACAATCCAACACAGATTAGTCCACAATAGAAGCGGGTTATCCACAGAAGTTGTTGACTTATTAATATAATGAGCCATTCACAGCTCATTATATTAATATGACTTTACTTTATATACATCCATTTTTATACTTTTCTGCTGGATGGTTAAGACCGAGATAAACCAAGACCTGTATAACAAAAATGTAACTTTTGTATCAGATAAGGTCAGTCGGGTACCCTCAGGGTTTATCCTGTAACCCTGTACTGCACTTTGTAGATCCCTTGTCAGTGTCAGTGTCATGGATGAGTCACGCCATTGCTTGACCAGTTTGCTCTCTGTGGAAGCCTGAGAGGAAGTTTTCCCTCCACGTGACTCTCCTTAGGTGCACTATACATCATCGATTGCATTCCTCTGTGGCCCCATAATCTTGATCAGAAAATTTGGGGCACTACTGAGTTACATGATGTTACATTACAAATTCTCCTATGTCCTGAGTCTTCACTGACCTTGAAAGGCTAGGGCCAAAATGTTGGCTGACCTTGCAGCCTTTCTTTTTCTCCAATTTTTGATCTGCAAATTTAGGTTGTTAACCCTCCAGAAGAAAAGTTTAT
The DNA here is from genome assembly GCA_004027165.1 of Ctenomys sociabilis. NCBI lineage: Eukaryota > Metazoa > Chordata > Mammalia > Rodentia > Ctenomyidae > Ctenomys > Ctenomys sociabilis. Next base: position 31,002 of record PVKA01023442.1, read on the forward strand.
TATTACCCTGCAACATACACAGTTCAGTATACCCACACTATTAGTCTAAATATCAGACATCATAGGCATAACATGGAACATGTATTTTCCATCAAGTATTGAGGTACTAAACTAAGTCCATACAGAATATAAAGAAAAAAATTTTTTTAAATAGGAATGAATGCTTACATATATTTACATAGATATTTAGAAATCCATGCATATACAGTATAGTAGCATTGTAGCATGACTGTCTAGGACTTTTTTTGTCTTATGTTTCATTTACTACCCTTTAAAAAAGGGTAGTATAGTAATAGCTGGTATGTCATGACAAGAAGTACATATAGAAGACCAGAATGGCAGGTATTTGGAGTGTGACCCTTCTATTACACTTTGTTAAATTCAGTGCAGTCGCTTGGTTCACAGCTGTCAGCATATATAGTTAGTTGGGATGAGAATCCTACCACTTAACTGCTAGTTGCAAAAATCTCCTAATGTTTCTCAGGATCATTGTCTTACCCATCTAAAGTGTATAAGTGAATGGTCTTGCCTCTGTCATTGTCATGTTTCTCAGCGTTTCTCCTTGCTTTTTTTTTTTTTTTTTTTTTTTTTTGAGAGCAGAATTTTCTTATTGAAAATCATTTGATTTTAAAAAACTTAAAAGCAGTACTGCAAAGTTCCTCCACTCCAAGCAGATAGCAAAATCTAGAGATGTCGTCAAGTCTCTCATATAGCATGGTGCTCTCTTCACCTGACCTACATGCTTGTTTCTGGTATACTTGCCACCGAGTCATCTCTAGCTTCCTTGTAACACCTAATATAGTGCACTGTAATGCTGTGTAGGAACACTGTGTTAGTTTAGGAATAATGATGAAGACAGCCTGTCCGTGTTCAGTATAGATGCCATTTTTCTCCATATACCTTTCTTTTTTTAAAAAAGCTATGTCTGGGGTTCGATCCCCAGCATGCCATACTATAATGGGGTGCCCCTAGGGTGCCCTGTGACAGCAATTGAGACTGGGTGTGGTGTCGCACACCTGTAATCCCAGTGTTTGGGAGGTTGAAAATAGATTCACTATGATTGCGATCTGTGTAGTGAGACCCGGTACTATATACTATATACATTTTTTTAAAAAGCTATGTCCTTTAAAGATAATTAAGGACTTGTTAAAGAAGACCAGTGGTAGAGTTAGTAAAAAAGGTACTACATTTGATTTGAGTTCTCCTGGAAGAACACAGATGGAAACAATTCTTTTTGTTGTTCTGTTTGTCTTCCACACCCCACAGTCCCTCCTTTCTTGGCTTAAGAACTGGCCAATGTGGGGCAGGAGTGCAGCTCAGTGGTAGAGCACCTGCTTAGTGGGGGTGGGGGGCACAGTTCTACTGCCAGCACCAAAAACAAAGCCCAGTGTGGTGCTGTAATACCACACTGTAATAACACCTGTAATACCAGCATTTGGGGGGTTGATGCGGAGGACTGCCTAGAGTTAAAGGCTCCTCATACAGTTTCAATCCATGATGTGGAAGCCATAAATAAGGAGGACTGTTCATTCCAGGTAAAAGATTCTGTTTCAAAATAATCACAATAAGATGAAAATACAAATTTAAAGGTATTGTACAATAGTTTAGTCACTGTCTTACCAGTTTCAGAAGTATAATGAAAATTATGTAACACAGCAAATCTCTTTAAGAAAATGAGCTGTATCCCCAAAATTCTATGCAGATTCACTCCTAATCAGAATTCCTACAAGAGAGGGGTGGTGGTGGTGGTGGTTGAATGCCTATAATCCCAGAAGTTAAAAGCTGAGGCCCGAGGATTGGCCCCATTTCAAAGCCAGCCTGGGCTACATCATAGTGAGTTCAAGGCTAGCCTGAAATATGTAGCTAGACTCTTTGTCACAAATAAGAAAAATAGAATTCTTAGAAGTCAACATTAAGTGTACAGATGGATTTATTTTATGTTAACAAATTTGCTATCCTTCAGCCAGGCGTGGTGGTACATGCCTGTAATCCTAGCACTCGGGAGGCTGAGGCAGGATTGTTGTGAGTTCAAGACCAGCCTGAGCTACAAAGTGAGCTTAAGGCCAGCCTGAACTGCATGGTGAGACCCTGTCTCAAAAAAAAAAAAAAAATTTGCTATCTTTGAAGCCGGGCGTGGTGGCGCATGCCTGTAATCCTAGCACTCGGGAGGCTGAGGCAGGAGGATTGTTGTGAGTTCAAGACCAGCCTGAGCTACAAAGTGAGCTTAAGGCCAGGCTGAACTGCATAGTGAGACCCTGTCTCAAAAAGACAAAAAAAGGAAAAAAATCTGCTATCCTTGATTGCAAAATATTTAAATCATCAGGTATTGAAAAGTTCATTTCAGTTAAGGCCTTTATTGAACATTTTCTTTTCTGTAGGACTACAAGACCTACTTGGACTTCGTTCTTGCCCTAGAAAATAGGAAGGAACCTGCAGCTTTACAATATATTTTCAAACTGCTTGATATTGAGAACAAGGGATATCTGAATGTCTTTTCCCTTAATTATTTCTTTAGGGTAAGTCTGATATGTATTTTTCTTTAAGATATACTATACCATTTGGGGAAATAGTTTTTTAGAAAACTGCCTTTCAGGAGAGTTCCCTTCCAGGAAATGTTTGATAGATTTTAGTTGCTATGTTTTTTTTTTTTTTTTTTTTTTTTTTTTGTCATTGCTGCATTGCTAAAAAGCAGGTGAGCTCTGACCTCGAATCTGACTGAATGAATATTTGGCTTCAACAAATGCAAAAGTTGGAAATCATGCCCTTGTCATGTGTGATTCCTTAATTTGAATGTTAACTTATCCATCTGATGGAATAATTTGTAGTGTTCTACTCTGTCACCATATTTTCTAGTTTTTAGAAGACCATGTGATTTACTTGTGGTAGAAATCAGCAATTTTAAGGTTTTTTTAAATTGGCCTGGAACTTACAGTCCTTTTGCCTCAGTCACCCAAGTGCTGAAATAACAGGTATGCACCAGCATGTTTAGCTCAGATGGCTCAAACCTTTATCAAAATCATTTCCCAGAAACTGTTCCCACTTAAAAGTTTTGGGTGCTCTTGACTTATGGCAGCATGTGCCTATACTTTTCAGTACCTACAAGGCTGAGACAGGAGAACTGCAAGTTCAAGGACACCCTAAACTTTAAAGTTTTGGTAATATTTAAATAACCTGTCTCTTGAATTCATCCTAATTAATTCTATTGCATATATTTCATAATTTCATGTTATATTTCCTAGAATTTCCTTTATAACCTTTTAGGCAGTAATGACTGCAAATATCAGAAGTATACAGTATGACTTTAGGATTAGAATACATTTTTTAAAAGTTTGATGCAGGGATGAAAGTGTAGCTCAGTGGTAGAGAGCTTGTTTAGCATCCACAAGGCCCTGGGTTCTATCTCCAACAGCAAAATTAAAAAATGTTAAGAATTTAATGTCATAAATTACACTACTGGCTAATCTGAGAGGGTAACCCCAACCCATCATAGGGATGCTGCCACTTTAGACAAACCTATTAAATGAAAATTCAGTATTAGAAAAGCAAATCATTTACAACTTAAAACATTACACTCCTTTAAAAAATTTCTTTATCGTCCCCCTTAGAATGTTAAATTTTGTTTTAAATAATAGTTTAATAATATTCCTTGCATGAATTTTTTTTAATCAAAGTTTTATCTAGGCTTGGTTTTCTGGGCTAAGGTAAAAAGTTGGTGGCATTGATCTCTGGAATTGTGAGCTGTTTGTAGAGCTGCTCTACATCATCAGTACCTGAGCAGCAGACCTGGGCCAGAAGGAAACCCTACAACATCCTGTCCACGTCTGTCTACAACTGTAGGAGAGGGCATCCAGAAATTCTGCCTCTTGCAGTGATTCCCAGGGGATTCATGCCTATCAGTAGCACAACATGCTGAATACGTATCTGGCTCACATTTAGTTGCCTACCAGGAGTTTTAAGCTTCACCCTTCTCAGGGAATGACTCTAAAGTATTTTAGTCCAACTGAGTAACAGTTCCTTCAGTCTGTGGTTATTGAACTTTATGAAAAATAGTCTGAAGAAATTCTATGTTTTTCTAAGTAGAAGATGTAAGATAAAGAGTGTGAAGGGAGATGGTAGAGTATTTTAGAGAACAGAGAAAGTATGAACAGCATTCACAGAAAGTGAAAGGAGCAGGCCTTAGAATAATTGCTAGTTTAGAGAATATTTCTGAATAGTAGCAACAACCCATGGTCTTATTTTCTTAAAAGTTCTCTACAGCTGAAGCATAAATATACAGGGATCAGTGATCACACTGCATTGTTTGCTGCCTGGACGCAGAACAAGGCTGAGGAAGTTAAGATTGGCAGGAGAGGTTCAGATGAGGACGCATGTGTTCTAATGGGGAAGAAATGGAACTAGAAGGGGGCTGTGGGACAAGAGCTGGGATACTGTGAAAATCACTTTTTATTTAAAAATTTATTTCCACTAAACAGGCAATACAGGAACTAATGAAAATCCATGGACAAGATCCTGTTTCATTTCAAGATGTTAAGGTTACCTTTTCCTTTAATTTATATACAATAACCAGACACTATCACCATAGCAATGCTAGATAATCATTTGTATTACATGAAATTTGACATGA
>PVKA01023443.1:0-35643 GCA_004027165.1 Ctenomys sociabilis
GCGGAACCGGGAATTGAATAAAAATGGTTTTATTGGGGCCAGGGAGATGGCTCAGTGGAATACACTTCCCTGGCAAGCGCAAGGGACTGAGTTCAATCCCCAGTTCTGCCAAAAAAAATAAAATAAACAAATAAATAAATAAATAAAAATGGTTTTATTGATGATCACCTTTAAGAACTTGGAGACCATTCTTTTAAAATTGCCATATTTTTCTCCCAGTAGCATAATTTGATATAAAAAAGTCATTTTTGTTTTTTGCAGAACTGGAGATTGAACTCAGGCCCTTGCGCTTGCCAGGGAAGTGCTTATTCCACTGAGCCATCTCCCTGGCCCAAAAAGTCATATTTTTTGGAACTGAGATCAATTCAAAATTCAAAATGATTTGATTTGAAAATTTATACAAATTCATATTTAATATATTCTCTAATGATTGGCATTTTCTTTCACTTACAATAATTATACATATACGATTGAAAAGCAATAATTGTCTTTCCGATAGCTGCTTTGTAACTGGCCTCTTTCTGTACATTCTCCAGGGCCTCCTAGGGCACCAAGGGCTGTGTGCTGTTTCCTGTGTGCCGTGCCATGGCTTGGGAAGGATTAGGGCCCGGTGTCCGTGTCATCTTGCTGAGTCCTGGGCTAAATCTTCCCATATTTGTGGCTCTGGACCCCGCTCTGGCCATTCCACAGCGAGCAGTCTCTGGTTTCTGTTTTACTTTTATTAGCATTGTGTTTCTGCGACAGGATCTTGCCGAGTAGCTCAGGCTACCTTGAATTCACTGTGTAGCCCAGGCTGGTCTGGAACTTGTGGTGATCCTCCTGCTTTGGCCTCACGAGTGCTGGGATTATAAGCGTGTGCTACCACACCTGGCGGGGATCTCTTTCTTAAAGGCCCTAATTCCACTGACAAGGGGTTTACGTCATCACTAATCACCTTCTAGAGCCTGCTCCCCCAGCAGCATCTTGTTGGTCTTAGGCCTTAGCTCTGAATTCGTGTGCGTACACACGTGTGCGTACACACACATTCGGTCAATGGCAGGGTCTCTTGCGGAAGAGCTATCTGCAGAGAGCTTACTTCCAAATCAGACCACAGTTACAGCAGTCCTCGGCACGGAAGGGGCCGTTCGGAGGACATGTTGGGTACTGAATGTTCACCTGGAAGGGACTGAGCTCCCCGAGCTGGGCTGTGTTCTCTGCCGAGGCCACATTTCCTGGCAAGTTGACATGAACTTCTGCTGACCTGGTATGGCTGCAGCTGCTGTACCAAGAGAACTGGAGCCCATGAGGGGCATTGAACTACTGAAGAAAGTGTCATTCCCTTTTTTCATGCTCTAGGGACAGTAGGCTTTAGGTAGGATTAGATTAGGGCCCAGGCCCCATTAGGAGGCCTCTACATCTCAGGGAATACCGGACAGCAGAGCTGACAGTCTGTACTGTTGAGGCTCCCTGCGTGTGGCTACGTGGTTCCTCTAAGTCCCTTGTTAAGTAGGTTGCCTGTTTCTTCCTAAAGGAAAAAAGCAAATTCCTCTATAGTCCTGTTTTCAGCCTCCCCAGTGCTGAGGTTAGGCCAACTTACTTGAAATCTGGCTGGCTACTGCTCCAAAAGGAATCTCAGCGTTGGGGGCGCTGAAAAGAGGAGGATCACTGTGAGTCTGAGCTGCGTAGTGAGACCAAATACCCTAAAAAATTTTTTTCTATTAAATTCAAGCACATTTTTTTGAATTCTACAGGAAATTCAAGCACATTTTCCATGTGGCATTTCTAATATCTAACCTTAATGTATTTACCCAAAACTAAGAATGTAGTATTAGTTTGAGGATTTTAAAGGCTTTTGCATGAAATATTTTACTTTCTGGAAAAAACATACTCTAGACATTGGTCTCTCCAGTATGGTAGCCATTAGTATATAAGGTCATTTAAATTTAAATATGAATTAATTTTTTGAGACAGTATCTCACTGTGTAGTTTAGGCTGGTTTCCAGCTCCAGTGATTCTTTTGCCTCAGCCTCCTGAGTGGCATGCACCACCACATTATTATTATTATTGTTGTTGTTATTTTTGGTGGTACTGGGAGTTGAATAAATTAATTATGAGTAAATAAAAATTGAAATCGAATCCCTGCATTGCACAAGCCAGCCATATTTTTACTGTTCAACACGCGTTGCTAGTGATCATTTTTTGGAGCAGGTAGAGAAGTTGTCATGCTTCCTGAAAGTTCAGTGGGCAGTTCCTACAGGAGTCTATTGATGGTGTTTTAGGTTAAGAATTGTTTTACAAATAATTTACCATTGCGATTGTGAGAAGTGTGTTTATGTACAGACTGCTAGATAAATACTCAGGAAATCTTTTATGATACATAATAAAATTTAAAAAGTTAAATAAGATCTTTAACTTACCTAATGCCATATATATATAAATTAACTTAAAAAAATAAAAAAATAAAAATTAACTTAAAAAATGTAGCCTGTAGTCTCCGCATTTGGGAGGCTGAAAACAGGAGGATCGCTGAAGTCTGATCTGTGTAGTGAGACCCTGGAGACTCTGCACTGAATACATTAAAAACATCTAGATTTAAGAGCTGAAATGATAAAACTCTTATAAGAAAATACATGGAAAGCTTATGACATCAGATTTGGCAAAGATTATTTTGGATATAATCTTAGGCAACAAAAGAAATAACATAGACAAATTAAAATTAAAAACTTCTATGCATAAAGGATACTACTGTCAAAGTAAAAAATCAACCCAATGAGTGAGATGAAATATTTGTAAAATCTTAACTTTTTTTTTTGAGGAACTGGGGATTGAACTCAGGCTTTGTACTTGCCAGGTAAGCACTTATTCTAATGAGCCATCTATCCCAACCCTTTTTTTTTTTTGGTGGTACCAGGGATTGAGCTCAGGACCTTGCATTTGCCAGGAAAGCTCTTATTCCACTGAGTTATCTCCCTAGCCCACCATAAAATCTTATCTGGTAAGGGATTAATATCCAGGATATAGACAGAACTCCTAACACTCAATAAAAAACAAGCAGCCCAATAAAAAATAGGCAACGATCTCAAATAGGTAATCCTCTGAAGAAGATGAGCAAATGGCCAACAAGCGTTTCTTTTTTTGATAATGGAGAACCAAACTTAGGACCTTGAGCTTGCCAGGCAGGTTTTGTGCTGCTAAGCCTCATCCTCATCCCATATAAGCTCCTCTCTCTTCCTTTCCTTTCCTTTCCTTTCCTTTCCTTTCCTTTCCTTTCCTTTCCTTTCCTTTCCTTTCCTTTCCTTTCCTTTCCTTTCCTTTCCTTCCATCCTTCCTTCCTTCTTTCCTTCCTTCCTTGTTTCCTTCTTTTTTATAGTTGACACCTCTTATTTTATTCAAAGGACAGATAATTTTTTTCTTTCTTTTTTTCTGTATTTTATTTTTTTGTCTTTTTGAGACAGGGTCTCACTATGCAGTTCAGGCTGGCCTTAAGCTCACTTTGTAGCTCAGGCTGGTCTCGAACTCACAACAATCCTCCTGCCTCAGCCTCCTGAGTGCTGGGATTACAGGCCTGCGCCACCACGCCTGGCTTTTTCTGTATTTTAGTACAGTGTCTACAGGGTCTCACGAGGTAGATCAGACTTGTAGTGATTCTGTTTTCAGCCTCCCAAGGACCACGCTCAGTCGCAGTCTCAATGTGCCCTGGGGGTGGGGCTGGCATGGCAGGCCAGGGGTCAAACCCAGTCCCTGAGTCTGTCTAAGCAGGTGCTTTAAACTGCTGAGTTATGTGGCCGGCCCTCGACAGCAGATAATTCTGATCACATACCATCCCAAAGCAAATACTATATCAAATATAATGTTGTTACAGACATCCAAACATTGTAGCCAAGGAGGCCACGCTTATCCATTGTCTCTCTGATATAAAACTGTATCCACGTTTCAGTGGCCACCAAACCTCTCAGCTCAGCCTCCTTAACACTGAGCTGTTTGAAGCTACCAGTTTGAACCTTGTGCTGCCGGGATCTCTGCAGGGCTGCAGGAGCCAGCTGTGCCAAGATGCAGCTCATGAGGCTCCGAGTAGGGCACGGCCGCACCCAGCGGTGCCGGGCCTTCTCCACAGGTTACAGACCAACTGGGCCAGGCTCTGGGGGGAGAGCCACTGAGCCGGCGGCCTTGTAAAACCTTTTGAAATGAGGCTTAATATTAAGGATGTTCAAATTAAATCTTTCATGAGATACCACTTTATATCCATTTGGATAACTTCTATAAAAGAAAACAAAACAGACACAAGTGTTGGCAAGGATGTGAGCAAATAGGGAAACTTCTTGTTCATTATTGAGGGAATGCAAAATGGTACAGGTGCTAAGGAATCACAGTATGATAGTTCCTCAAAAAGTTAATCAGAGGGCTGGCAAGATAGCTCAATGGACTAAAGAACTTGCTTAGGCAAGTGCAGGGGCCTTGATTCCACCCCTAGTACCACATGTAGTGCTGGCTCTGGCCCCAAGGCAGGCTGAGCAGGCCAGAGTCTGGGTATACTGGTGTATGCCTGTAATCCCAGCACTGGGGAGGCTGAAACAGGAGGGCCATCACTAGTCTGAGCTGCATAGTGAGACCCTGTAACAACCAAATACATCTAAAAAAACCCCAATTAAACATAGAATTACCTTGTCACCCTATTTCTGGGTATATAACCAAAGTAAAAGAAAGCACGAGAACAGCTGTTTGCATAGCCATGTTCATAGCAGCATTATTCACTAAGGCCCAAAACAGTTTACTTGTCCATCAGGTGATGAATGGATAAACACAATGTGGCACTATATGTACATAACCTGTAGTGTGTACACATGACGGGTTAGTTAGATGGTCTTAAGAGAGAATGAAGTTCTAAACAACTTTGTACAAGTATTTATTTACTTTAGTAGAATGATAAAAGTTGCATGTGTTTATTACGCACCACATGGCATCAGCAGCCTCCCTTTGCTGAGATGCAATACCTGACTCTTGGTTCCTGGCTTCAGTGGGGTCCGTCCAAGGCCAGCAAGCTCCATGGCGGAAATGGCCTGGTGGAAGGGCGTGGTGGAGGGAGGCTGTTCATCCCTTGGCAGGCAGGACCCATGAGAGAAGGGAAGAGCCAGCGACAAAGGTGGCTTTCCTAGGTGGCACCCCCACCACCCACCTCCTGACAGCCTCCGCCTCCAACAGGACAATCAGCTACTCAGTGGTCAAAGGGTGAGTCCTCTGGTGGGTGTGGTCAAAGGGTGAGTCCTCTGGTGGGTGTGGTCAAAGGGTGAGTCCTCTGGTGGGTGTGGTCAAAGGGTGAGTCCTCTGGTGGGTGTGGTCAAAGGGTGAGTCCTCTGGTGGGTGTGGTCAAAGGGTGAGTCCTCTGGTGGGTGTGGTCAAAGGGTGAGTCCTCTGGTGGGTGTGGCAGCCCATGGCCCAGTCACCTTCGAGCGTGAGGCTTGTGGAAGACATTTTAGATCTCAACCATAGCAAACATTTTTTTTTTTAACAATGTATTAATTTTTTTATTTTATTGAACAAATAGCAATGAGACAGTTTCAAATCAAATTAGTAGAACAGATTGAACAATTAATACAATGCATATTGTTTTCATAGTACTTTTTTGTTGTACAAGGTACATACATGATATTCTATTAACAAACATTATTAGAGCAGATGCCTCTGATCAATGAATTAAGAAAATATAGCTGTATACCTATTTTTTTAAAAGCTGAATTCTAGAACAGTTTCAATAATTAATACTTTTTACATTGTCATCTTCCTAGTGGTTATCCATAGTACAAGAAGCAGACAGGATATCCTGTCCAAACACCATTAGTGCAAATCTTGCTTCTCATAGAATTATGCAAAAGCACTACATATTTATCCTAACTGTACTGTTTATACAAACACAGAATAATTCTTCCTTTGTATCCCTTTTTTTTTTGTTTAGTCCTATCAGAGATGGGTATTCTATTGTCATTCAATTATTATAGGTGCTTGAATTCAGCGAAATAATCCAACACAGTCCAGCAGTCCACTATAGTAGTGGTTATCCGAAGAAGCAAGATCTATATAACAAGAAAGTTCACCATCTCCCCAACTTCCCAACCTGCCCCTTGGCAAATACCATTCTACTCTCAACTTCTGCGAATTTGACTTTCTCAGATTCCACATATGAGGGAGACCCTGCAGTATTCTTTACATGGCTGGCTTGCTTCACTTAGCATAATATCCCCCATCTTCACCCAAGTTACTCCAAGTGACAGGATTTCTTTATTATTTAAAAGGCTTTAAAATTCTCTTATATTATCTCATCTGTTATTTGTCAATTGATGGACATTTAATCAATTCCATATCCTGCCTATAGCAAATAAACCTATACTGAACACGAAGGGACAGACACCTCTGTAATGTGTGGCTCCACCCCCTACAGGGTGGCTGGGTCATAGAGTTCTCTTTTTATTTTTCTGAGGAAGCTCCAAGATGTTTTCCTTGCAACTGCACCAACTGACACTTCCACCGCCAGCAGCCAGCACTTCCTTTTGCTGCACCCCGACCCCATTCTTCCTGTCTCTGTCTTTCCAGGCGCAGCCACCCTGACAAGGTGAAGTGGCAACCCCTTAGGGTTGACACTGGTGTCCCTCTGATGATTAGTGAGTGTGAGAATCTTTTTGCACACCTGCTGCCTTTTGTGTACCCCTTTTTTTTGAGAACTGTCTATTCAGTTGAGGAGAAGAAATTCTGGTGCATGTTAGGACATGGAGGAAGCCTGAAGACATGTGGAGGGAAACCAGCCAGGTTCTGAAGGGCAGGCGCTGTATGATTGCATTTGTGGAAGGCACCTAGAACCGGTACATTCAGTCGTCATGGAAAGGGGAAGGACAAAGAACTGTTATTTAATGCGTACAGAGCCCCAGCATGGAATGATGCAGGCCAGCCTGTTTTTCTGAGGATGATGAGGTGGAAAAGTGAGTCCCCAAATAAATGCGAAGGCTATCCTACTCCCACAGTTACGATGGCTGAGTTTTCTTATTCTTTTACAAAATAGACTGGGTGTCATGGTGCACACCTGTCATCCTAGCACGTGGAGGCAGAGGCAGGAAGATTGCTATGAATCTGAGGGCAGCTTGGGCTGCAAGGGTGAGACTCTATCTCAAAGACAGAAAAGCTACAAAAAAGCAAAAATCACCTCTTACTCCTTGATGAGTCTGTTCCTCTTAGCAACCAGACAGTCAGCTGTTGAAATATGAAATTTGTTGGGTGAAAAATAGTTCCTCAGGGGATAAGTGAGACCAGGTGTTGCTGGTTCAGTATCTTAGACTCAGAAAGATGGGTGAATCCTTGAAAGGATGGCACTGAGCAGGATTTAAATTTGGCAGCTGTGATTCAACAGGCCACAGCAACTAAGAGCAAGGACATCTGAAAAACTGGAGCTGGAACCTGTGCATGTTTTTTTTTTTTTTTTTTTTTGTCTTTTTGAGACAGGGTCTCACTGTGCAGTTCAGGCTGGCCTTAAGCTCACTTTGTAGCTCAGGCTGGTCTTGAACTCACAACAATCCTCCTGCCTCAGCCTCCCGAGTGCTGGGATTAGAGGCCTGCGCCACCATGCCTGGCGGAACCTGTGCATAGAAGGAGGATCAGCTCAGCAACTGGTAAAAAAAAGAGCTGAGCCTGTCCAGCTGTAGAAACCAGATCCTGGATTATGAAGCCAACTCGGGGTATTTTCATGAGGGAAGAAAGAACGCCTCTGAGCGGGCTCTGATCACACGTCTTGAGAAGAACACCTCTTTCTCGCAAGTTCTTCATCACTGAGTTTGAGGCCCACCTGGGCTACGTGGGAGTGGAAGGCCAGCCTCCACAAGGTAGTAGCAAGTTTTGTTTATTTTAAATTGTGGGGCTGGGGCCCAGGGAGATGGCTCAGTGGAATAAGCACTTCCTTGGCAAGCTCAAGGGCCTGAGTTTAATCCCCGGATATGCCAAAAAAAAAAAAAAAAAAAAAGAGATAAATTGTGGTGCTAGGATCAAACTTGGCCTGCTGCATGCTAAACATGCACCTACCCCTGTGGAAGGCATTTTGTAGGGAGAGTAACAGCAATGCTGTTTATTTACTTGTTTGTTTGTTTGTACCAGGACCTCCCCTGCTTGCCTGACTGCTGCTGTGCTGCTGGCCCCTCTTTAAAATTGAAGTTCCAGGGTTGCTTTTCTAGCCTCTTTATTGGATATTAACTTAGGAGTGTTTACACTGCCTCCGGGGTGGTTATCATCACTTTAACCTTTGCTTTGAGCTTTCCACCCAAGTATTCAGGGGCCTACCACTTATTTCTGCTTAGCTGTCCTATCTGGCATCTTTTTTGTTTTGGTACTGGGAATCAAACTCAGGCCCTTGCACTTGCTAGGCAGGTGCTGTGCCACTGAGCCACATCCCTCGCAGTAGCAGCGATATGATTTCCCCCACCACACACCTCCCTGTGACAGAGACCCCTCAGTATGTGGCAGTTTCCATGTGCACCCTGATGACTAACCCTTCATGTGTATGGGCACAAGAGCAAGGGTCAAAGCACTGTCCAGAATTCTGCTGCTGGAGAGGCCGGCTTGATTTCTTGAAGCAGAGACACATCTTACTTTGTGCAGGCTGGACTTGAACTCATGATATAGCCCAGGTCAGCAACCAATTTGCAACAGTCTTCCTGCCTCAGCCTCCCAAGTGTTGAGATTACTGGTGTGCGTGCCCACCAAGGACAGCAACTCTGAAACAACCTATCTGATTTTGAGTCTGTCAGAACATCACGCGACCTGATTCTAGAAGTAGATGGAGAGCTGGTTTAGATGTTTCAGCCAAATTCATTGTAATCTGCTTGGGAATAACATGGAGCTATTTTCAGTGGGAAGGCAGAGTGGCAGCCACATGTTAGTGCAGTGCCCGGCAGGCTCAGCCCCTGCCCCTCTGCTGTGTGCTGACCTCAGTTGGTCAGGCAATCCGAGCTGTGTGGTGGCTTCTGCCCTCCAGGGTGGAGGAGTAGCTTTGCACTGAGAGCCCTCCTACAGCGGGGCCGTGTGCGAGGCAGGCCCAGGTCAGGCCAAGGAAGCATGGTCCACCCTACAGAGCCTTACTCTTTGCGGAGCCATGAAGCTGATCAAATATCGCAATAGAAGAAGCAGCAACTAGAGCAAACCCCCAGAAAATAGGCACCCCAGAAGTGCTCAGCAGGCCAAAAATTGTCATGGTTTAATAATTTCTTTTTTTTCCTTTATTCTGTTTCTCAAAATGAATGTCCCTCTTCCTCATTTCCCAGGAGCTAGAACTCTTCTGTTTTCTTCTAACTTCATAATTTTGCTTACTTATCATAAACTGGCAAAACTAAGTGATGATATATTGTTTTCTAATCTGAGCCTGTGATGCCATTTGTTATGTTCAAAAGCATTGAAAAAACAAGCTCCGTTAAGAACTTGTGATGATATTAAGTGTTCTTTTTGTGTTTACTACATCAAACACATTTTTTTAAAAGAAAAGCTAAGTAAATGATTTACTTTGTAATATAAAGTAAAGGCAATTTATTTATTTTTTTTTTTTGAGACAAGAGCTTGCTATGTAGTTCAGACTGGCTTTGAACTCACTTTGCAGTCCATGTCAGCCTCAAACCCATGGCGACTGTTCTGCTCGGCCTCCGAAGTGCTGGGATGGTAGATGTGCACCCCCACTCCTGGCAGGAATGCAGAAATTAGCTATCGCTTGGGGTCAGGTTTCCATCAGCAGCCCCAAGGTGGAGGCCTTGGATGCTGGCAGTTAGGGTGGCACAAGGAGAGACTGAAGAGTGGCCTTCTGGCATTTAGGGGAGCAGGAGCCCAGAGATTCTGGGGTGCAGGTGTTGTAGACCAGTCCTTCTGGTAAGCCTCCCAGGACTTGGGAAAGATTCAGGCAGGACCTGGGGGTTCAGGATGAGACAGGATTTTGGGGGTGTCCATTTCATTGGTACAGTAACAGCAGCAAGCAGCCAGATCCCAGAGGAAATCATCTAATGTCTTCAAATTACTATTCCTTGGTATTTTTATTTGTATCAAAGAGTAAGATATTCAGCATCTTCACAATAGGCCAAGCGAATAGTGCCATGCTTGATTTTTTTTTTTTTAAATGCGAGGTGCATCATGTTTGCCATCTTACCAGGGCAAATTGGAACGGAACTGGGACTGTTATGCAGGGACTTGAGGCAGCAGAGATCACTAAGCAGGCGATTCAAGATAGGAGACTTGGCTTGTCAGAATTATTAGAGCTGTGTAACACTGTCCAGGAAACAAAAGATGTATTTATCTGAAAACTGTTTCTAGGGTGATTCAAATCTATCATAGAAATAAGAGTTTCAGGGAAGTAGTTCTGTCAAAATGGTGCTAAATCCACTCAGTCTTGGGAGGGAATTCAGAGGCCAACCCGCAGTAGCTGTTTCTTGTGTTGTCAAGGTAACAAGAACCTTGGTTTTTCTTGGTAACTTGAACCTTCCCAACCAACAGGAGAGACACCTGGTGCATTAGTCAGCCACCTGCCACTGAGCTACAGCCTTCTTTGGGGGTGGTGAACACCCTAAAAATCAACTACATTTTCTCCTCTTCCTCAGTCTCTTTATTTTATTTCTAATTTTTGCATTCTGGGTATCAATGCCAGGGTCTCCTGCATGCTATACCTGTGCTCAGCACAGGTTAGCTTGCTTTATTTATGTAAGTTTTTGTTTTTGAGACAGGGTCTTGCTATGTAGTTTGGACTGGTCTGGAACCCGCTGCAGCCCAGGCTGACCTTTTTTTTACACTGAACAATTTATTGTTTTTATATACAGAAAACCCAAGAGTACACTTAACCCAGTTTAGTGGCAAGCTCTTTAGCCTTTGCTTTCTCCAGCTTGGCAATACAAGCTACAGATTTTGGGTCCAGAACATTGCCTCTCCAGTGACGGTGGATCTCATTGTGTCTGTCCTTGTACTTGGTCCTGATGGCCTCCACCAGCTTAGCCAGCCTCGCCTTTGTCTTCTGAGTTGACTTGTGTGAAGGCGACAGTGGTACAGGTCTTCCTGTGGGCAAGATGCCCCAGGAGGCCTTCCCCTTGATGATGCAATAAAGGACCCCCAGCTTGCGACACAGTGCAGGCAGAAACATGACCAGCTCAGTGGGGTCCACATCATGTGAAATCACCACGAGCTGAGCCTTCTTGTTCTCTACCAGAGTGGTGAGAGTGTGGACACCTGGTCTGAGGACCGGTGGCCTCTTAGTGGGGACATCCCCTTTACCAGCAGCTTTCTTTCTCTGCCTAGGCCAACAGCCTCTGCTTCTTCTCTTGCTTGGTCTCTGGTCTATACTTGTGGGCGAGCTTAAGCAGCTGGGTAGCTGTTTGGCGGTCCAAGGCCTGGGTGAGCTGGTTAATTGCAGGGGGCACCTTCAGCTGCTAGTACATGATGGCCTTCTGTTGCTGCAGACAGATGTAGCAGGGCCATTTGACAAAGCGGGTGAGGTCTCTCTTGGGCTGGATGTCCTGTCCAATGTCAAAATTCTTTGGTCTCTTCTCAAACAGGGGAATTACTACCTTCTTGGCCTCCTGCTTCTTCACGACAGCAGGACCGGGGCCACCTTCTTGTCCTTGGCCTTCTTCCCTTTTGGCGTCTTGGCTGGCTGACAGAAAGGGCCAGGCTGGCCTTTTGATCCTCCTGCCTCAGCCTCCCAAGTGCTGGGATTACAGGCATGTGCCACTAGGCCCAGATGGCATGTGCCATTTTAAAGGAAAACTTTACTCTCCTGAATTTACAAAGCTTGACTATGTCTTTAAGCTTTTGGGAAAGAGTACACCTATTTCAGATAGCACCCGGTCATTACTACACAACAACTGACAATCTGACAATTGCTCTTTCCCCTGAAATGAACAACTTTACAAAAGCATGGGACAGCCTCCTTGGCCTTCTCCCAAGTGGTGCAGAGCTTCCTGCAGTGGACAGCCAGGCTCCTGATGCTGTGCCTCAAAGGTGCAACTCTTTATTTCACATCCCAAGGAAACTGACCCCAGCATGAGGAAGACACTGTGCAAAAGTGAACATATTCATTGAGAGCACTCCGTGGTCCAGGATTTTCAGACTGCGCCTGTGCTCAAGGTTTCCCTAGTCTGCAGGGCTCTCAGTCGAGATGCTCAAATACCAACACAGTGGAATATAATCAGGGCCACTGGGATGCTGCTCTATCACCAGGGAAGGGTAGCTGTCAGGTAGATAGGCAAGCAGGAAAGCAACCTGGAAGTTGCAGCTGGGGAGACGTGGCAGGACCTTGAGTTCTCTTGGATGAGGACACGTAGGATACAGCGTGGGTAGAGAAGGCTGCTGCAAGTGGAGCTGCAAGTTCAGGCCCAAGGATGGGCATGGCCACGTGCGAGTATGTGGGCTTAGATGTTAGGGAGTTGGGTTTAAATCCCAGTAGCACTCTACTCTATTACCCAGGAAAGCCACTCGTTTATGCCTTTGTCTTCTGTATGTGAAGGGCAGGGGATAAGATAGTGCCTGCCTTCTTCCTTTTCAAGTTTTATTTTTTATTAATAAGTGCTTATCATACATAGAGATTACATCTCACCTGTTTTTCTCATCCCCAACCCCATCTCTTGGTCCCTGTTCCTTTTGCAAAAGACCTCTCTCCCTCTTCCTATCAATTATTTCATCTTTTTCTCTTTATTTATTTTTTAAATTTATGTTGCATTTTTTCCCCAGAACTGGGGATTGAACTGAGGCCCTTGCACTGGCCAGGGAAGTGCTTATTCCACTGAGCCATTTCCCTGGCCCCTTTGCTCTTATTTATGCTTTGGGTTTCCCAAGCCATGAGGTATTTAAGCTGTGTGCCTGATTGATTTCAGTTGATATTATGGTCTCAAGATGCATCTTATTGGGTAATTATGAAGATTAAATTATTTAAAATGTATGAAACTCTTGGAACCACTCCCTCTTCCAGCAAATGCTTTCAAAGCCTTAACTGTCATTACTGTCATCATTACTGATGCTGGTGTGGAGAAGCTTTGGAGAAGGCTCAGTGCTTAGGAGACCAGAAAGGGTTTGGGCTCTTTCATGACCTAAATTACAGAATATTTCAGTTTCAATTTATATGAAGGAATCTTAATAGTCTCTCTCTCTCTCTCTCTCTCTCTCTCTCTCTCTCTCTCTCTCTCTCTCTCATTATGTAGCTCAGCTGTCCTCAAATTCATGGCAGTCCTCCTGCCTCAACCTCTCAAGTGCTGGGATTATGGGCATGCACCACCTGCCTGGCTACAAACTTTATTTCAGAATATGAATAACAGGAATGTCAGGAACTGACAATATTGTGAAATGGAGTTGTTGCAGTCTTCATTTTTTTAATTATTGGTGTGCACATTTATTAATGGTTGACCGTTCATTCACATACTGCTTTTATCAGTCACATGCAAAGGCCGTGAATTAAGATTCAACAGACTAGAAGGAATGCCTGATCACAGAAGTAAAGAGCTCAGAGATGTTGAGTGCCTTGTCCAAGGTCAACCAGCTATTATATGGCTGAACTTGGCTTCGACCTTAGGTCTGACGGGCCCAGAACAGTCCTTTTTAACTAGGTCTAGGTGCATAATGGCCAGCGGGATAGCTCAGTTGTCCAAAGCACCTGCTTGGGGAACTCAGTCAGGGGCAGGGGACCACGGTGGCTCTCCAGCAACACATGCTGTTCCAGAACCAACCTTCAGATTGCCTGAGCCAGCCAAAAACAAAACAAAACAAAAAAGCAAAACCAACAATAACAAAAATCCTGGGTGTAATCGGGCCAGCTAGATAACTCAGTGGACTAAAATGCTTGCTTAAGTAGAGCACAGCAGGCTGGGGACCGAACAGGTCTGTGAGGGCCCTGCCCCGAGGGTACACTGAGGCAGCGATGGACACTGGGTATGGTGGTGTGCGCCTGTAATCCCAGCGCCTGGGAGGTTGAACACAGGAGGATCACTATGAGTCTGAGCTGTATAGTGAGACCCTATAGACCCTGTACTAAATACACACACACACAAAACCCCAAAAAGGAAACAAATCCAAGGTGCACAGGTGATGCAGTGGGGAGGAACTTATATGACAGGGGTCACGGGTTCCAGTTTCTGTTTCAATA
This sequence comes from Ctenomys sociabilis, assembly GCA_004027165.1. Classification (NCBI taxonomy): domain Eukaryota; kingdom Metazoa; phylum Chordata; class Mammalia; order Rodentia; family Ctenomyidae; genus Ctenomys; species Ctenomys sociabilis. The sequence goes on from PVKA01023443.1 coordinate 14,111, forward strand.
CAGCTTAGTAGCTGTATCACTGTGGAAGATTCCTTGCCCTTCAAAGGCCTTGGCTGGCTCCCATAGACCAGTACCACACCTCGGAGGGATCAGTGGATGCAGAGTAGGAAGAGGCAGTGCCCAGACGCCAGCCGCCTGGGTGGTAGCTGCGTGGGCGTTCTGCAGTCTTTATTTGGTCTAGTCATCTTGTTGTTCTGTTTCAGAGATAGCCTAAAACTGCTAACGTGCAGGTGAAGGATAGCGCAAGCTGCTGCGAACTGCTCAGGTGTGAAACAACTGCAGGCTGGTCTTGCACAGCGGAAGAGAAAACCACGCAGGGAGGAGCAGCTGCGAGCTTATCATAGAAATAGAAGCCACTGGGGCCTGGGCTGTCACAGCCCCTGGGTATGAACCTTTCTTAGTCATCAGGCCTCCAAGGCTGTCCACCCAGTCTCGTTTTTTAAATTTAATTTTATTTTTTAACACCTAGTATTTATTAATACATTAGTACACTTGAAGGCATTTTTCTGATATCAGTTGCTCACCACTGCCCACAAACCTATTTTATTTTAAAGAGTAAAAAATAGAAAAAAATGAAGACAAAATCAATAACAAGTAACAGCACAAAAAGTACAAAGTTTCAAAACAAGAATAAAAATTTAATGATGGTTGTTATGTTATATTATGTATGTGCATTGTGAAATCTGTTGTTCAGATTAATAGATATAGGTATGAAAATTGGTCAAATAACCAAACATTAATGCTTACTTTTAATAAACTTCAATTTTTTTCCTGTCCTTTTTTACTTTACATATTTTTCAAAAGTTTATTTTAAAGAGAGAATACCAATTGGTAGGACACTAGAGACAGCACACGCTTAGAACAGGATGAGAGGTGTTCAACCGTGGTTTTTATACGACACTTTGCTGGCTTTGCTGTAGTTGCTCAGAGTGTAGATGACAGCGCATGGAGTTAGTCAATGTGAGAATTTTAAACATTAACTGCTACTTTCAAAAAACAGGGAAATTAGTACTGTGATCCTCCCAGCCACCCTGAATATGCACTTGCATGATCTCCCTTTCTTCTTATCTTTTTCCCTTCCCCTCATTTTTTAAAAAGCTATTTCTTTCCCAGCCTGAGCTCCGGGACATTTGACAATGGCCTTTTCTCAGTAGGCTTATGTGGACGCCTTGTCCCAGAGGAGCAAGACAGACCAAGAACATTCTTTCTGCCCTGACATAGTCTTGACCCCACTTTATAGGTGACAATAAGGCAAATATTTTCTTGAGCAGCTCTCTGTAAGGGATTTCCAAGATGTGCTTATTGGCCACCCTCCGCTCGGAGTGCTGCTTCGCCTGCTTCAGATTACTTGCTCCAGTCCCCTCATGTTGGGGTGAGCAGCTGCTGATTCTACAAACATCCCTGTTTCCCGTTCTTGTGACCTGGGTGCTGTGGTCGCAGTCTGCTGCTGACCCTGGCTCTTTGATCCCTGCAGGTCCCTCCTTTCTGTCAGCCAGAGTGGCCTTTGGGGCTGGCCGTGTCTCACATCCAGGCCTTGCTTTGGCCTGTTCAGGAGGAAACCATCTGCTCCCTGTCACTTCCTCCAGACAAATCCATAGCTCTCAAGTGCTCAGAAGCGTCAGGGATGGGCGCGGCTCAAATACAGAGTCCTGGCGCAGCTGCAGGCCAGCAGGCTGCTCTCAACCCTCTAAAGCTGACTGTTTAGGAAGCTGCATTTCAAATCTAAGCTGGCTGAGGTTGTCTGGGAGATGAATGACCTGGTAGACAGAAGAGAGGGTTAACCATGTCAGTGCCAGCTGGGTGTAGTGGCACACACCTGTCATCGCAGCATTTGGAAGGCCGAGGCAGGAGGACTGCTGTGAGTTTGAGGCCAGCCTGGGCTTCATAGAGAGCTTGTCTAAAAAAAAAAAGTACATCTATATATTTGACATTGTCAAATGTCCCAGAGCTCAGGCTGCAGTGGTCCTGAAGCTTGGCGGGACTTGTGAAGCTGTCTGCTGGGCTGCAGGTGAAAACTGCACTGGATAACTCTCCATTGACACACACAGCAATTTGCTGTCACCGTGGTTACCCCTTAATGTCACGATAATGAGCTCTGTGGTTTCCTGAAGAAGCAGGCTCACCTCTTGGGCTTCCGTTCCCCTCCATGGCTGCCTCACACCTTTCTGCATCCACCTGTAATGGCCTGAGATCTGAATGTGTTAGCCACAACCTGAGCCATTGCCGGGACTCCCAGGCTGTCCAGGTGAGCAGGGAAGAAGGCCCTTACATTACCAGACCCCCCTCCTGGGGGAGGATGGACTTTATAAATTCCATAGTGGACTTGATGACCAGACTGGGAACCCTTTACCCAGGCCTGGTGACCCCCTGCCGAAGCCAGCTGCGGTCTCCACCTTCCCACACGACCCTGACATTTGGTTGCTGGTGTGTCCCCTCCTCTGGTCCTTTGCTGCCGTTGTCTCTGGGCGGTACCCTGCTCCTTGGTTGCCAGGAGAGCGTCTATCGGCAAGTGTTCAGCCCACTGTTGGGCCCTCTGAGCTGAGAGCAGCATCCCTGTGATGTGTGGTTAGTACCAGAGCTGGTCCTTGCGTGGGGTCTCTTCTGCACTGGACTCCCACGTATGGTCCACAGAACTAGAGAATCGACATGAGCGGAAGAGCAGGAAGTGACAGGGTCCTCCTGTCACACCGTGAACCGAGCAGCAGGGCGGGGTGTGGGGCTCGTGGTCTCCTTTCCTGTCCTCTACACCTTTCATTCACCCTGGCTGGCCATTGAACCCTTTTCTCCCAAAGTTGTGCTATTGCTTGGGGACATCTGTAGGGTCCCTTTGAATGACTCCTGAGAGGCATATGATTGGCCTGGTCACAATACTCCCAAAGGCACAAGGCTGTGTTGTGGTGGGGCCACGGCCTTCACAGTGCAGCAACAATGGCAAATCTGACAGTTTTTTTTTTTTTTTTTAAATTGATTTATTTATTACAGTGTCTCGCTACACATCACGGATTCTTTTTTTGCGGGGGTGGGGGGTCAGCTCAGCCCGCCCTAGGGGAGGGGCTGGCATGGCATGTGGTGCTGGGGCTTGAACCGCGGTCCCTGAGAGCGGTCCCTGAGAGGCGCTTTAGACTGCTGAGCTATCTTGCCAGCCCAAATCTGGCAGTTTTAAGCAGACAATTTCAGGCTTGTCTTTGGAGGCCCTGACCACGCCATGCATTTCTTTGTATGGTGGGGATCAGAGTGACCTGGGGGACACAGACATCAAGGGGGCAATTTATATCCAGCGGAGGGCTTGCGTGCTGCTGCCCAGTCCCCCCATCCTTGCCGTGCTCTGGCAGCAGTGGGCAGGCTGCTCAGGAGCCGGCGTCCACCAGGCGCGGGCGGCAGGGGCACACCTGAGACTGGGAATGAGGGCTTCGAGCATGATGTCTGGGAAGCCTGGGCCGCAGAGCACGGGCAGCTCAGGACGTATCAGGTTGGCTGGGTGCAGAGGCGCACAGCTGTCCCTCCAGCAGGCGTGAGGCCAAGGCAGGAGGGTCGCTGTGAGCCCCGGGCCACCTGGGCTTCAAAGTGAGTCCAAGGCCAGCTGGAACTATATAGCAAGACCCTGTCTCAGAAAGAAAGAAACAAACAAACTACACACACACACACATATAGTTTGTTTTAATATATATATATATGTGTTTTTGTTTATATATATGTATATTAAAGTATTAAAGAAGCTGGATAATTGAGGCTTGTTGAGAAGATAAATGTCACACCCAGCTCTGACAGCTTCTCACTAAGCTGGTTGTATTAGGGTGTTGAGGATTTTTTTAAAATGCAGTTTATGAAAACAGAGCCAGATGGGGTTAGAATTTCCCTGGACAGTATGGGCTGGGCCAGATGGGATTTTTTTTTTTTAATCAGAGCAGATTACTAAATGAGATGTCCTGGCTTTACTCTGGCCAATCACAAGGGGAATGAAAAAGAAAAGAGAAATAATTATACTCTCACAGGAGGTTTCAAGCAGTAACATAATTTTATGTGCCCTTCTCCCAGCAGTGACATCTTACAAAGCCATAGCACAGTACTAAAAGGAGGAATTAGAAATGGTGGGTGACTTTTTACTTCAGTTCTTTTTATTATAATAAAATATACATCGAATTTACCTTTTTTTTTTTTTTTTTGAGACATGAGGTCTCACTGCACAGTCCAGGTTGGCCTTGAATTCACTGTGTAGCCCAGGCTAGCTTTGAACGTGTGGGGATCCCCCTGCCTCAGCCTCTCACTAGATGAAATTATAGCTGCGTGCCATCATGTCTGGGCAGTAATTTTTATTTGTCCATTTCTGTGATGCTAGGGATTGAGCCCAGGAATGTTCTAGCACTGAGCTACATCTGTAACTATTGCTAAAACTGGCATTAAATTTATGGTTTTCCTGCCTCAGCTTCCTGAGGAGTTGGGATTATAGGTATATGTCCCATGGCTAAAAATTTTAAAGGTACAGTTCAGGGGTATTATTATGTGTTTCTTTTCTTTTCCTTTCATTTTTAAAAATCATTTATTTATTCAGTACAGGGTTTCACTATGCAGGTTGAACTCATAGTGGTCCTCCGGACTCAACCTCCCCAGTACTGGGATTGCAGGGATGTGTCACCATGCCTGGGTTTGGTGGCTGGCTTGGTGCTCAGGGCCAGCATGGTATGTAGTACTGGGGATGGAACCCAGCTCCTTGTGATTACAGGCAGGTGCTTAGACCACCGAGCTATCTCCCTAGCCCTTGAACTATTTTTCTGAGTTCTCACTTAAAAATGAAACAGAATGGCTGCATCTCAAAACACAGCAGGGGCTTCCAGTCTGAGACAGAATTAGCTGGTGAACCACGAACTGGGAGGACTAAACAGTTGACGTATTTCGGGAAATACTGCCTGCGACCTGGGCTATCTGCACCAGCACTGCAGCCTGCGTGGTGGGCTGTGTCACGGGAGGTGCTCCTCTCAGTGGCTTCTGCGAATGTTGGGCCACTGGGGGAGACTCTCAAGAGCTGACTAAGCTTTCCACACATCAAGCACAAGGTTTACCTGACAGACAAAGCTCTGTGAGTAACAGAGTGACCAGAGGTGTATCAGAGCTGTGGGACAGAGATGCCTGCCAAGCAGTTCCGGTCCCTCCTACCCACCTGAGAGATCCAGATAGAAGCAAAACTGATGGGACTGGGACCACTGAAAACAACTCCATTTTGTTCTCTGTTCAGAGAGAACTCTATGGGTTTTAGTAGATAGTGAAATCAGCTGGGTTTATGGTATAGGGAGCAGTTGTCACAGGTAATATGATTTTCTTAAAAATTGCGATTGAACTGGATGTGGTGGAGCACGCCTGTCATTCCAGCACTGGGGAGGTTGAAGCAGGAAGCCCACACTTGGAGTTGAGTGGGCTGCATAATGAGTTCAAGACCAGCCTGCCGACAACAGCGAGAACAAAATCGAAGCCAAAACCAAAAGCACAACCACAACATCTCTAATTGTGAGAAGTTACTAATTGATTTTGTTTCTTTTAAAGTGGTGAAAAAATTTAGAACAACTTATTATTATTAAAAGTTAAAAAATCATTATACGGAGCTTGTAGCCGTTGGGGAGACTGCAGTGTAAGATTGCCACACGCAGTGCCCGGGGCCCGAGGAGGCAGGGCTTTTCCTCCACACTACATGGGCTGCTGGGTGCTGTCTGCTGTCATTGCTGTCCTCACTTGGGGATGCCGGCTCTGCCTGGATCCCCAGAGGGCAATGGAGGCTCGCACGTGCTGCAGTCATCCCCAGCTCATGGGCCACTGCCGCCTCCGGGGCTGACCCAGACACCAGGCTGTAGAAAACACAGAGCTGCATCATTCCATGACTGGATGAGCAAGTCTGGAGTGAGGGTGAAAGCTCATGCTGTGAGGTTACATTTCCCGAGCACAATACCCTCTGTCCCTGCTGGTGAGGAGAAGAAGCTACAGGTATGGCAAGTGGCTTAGCATGCGGTTCAAGCTTAATGTGGGAAAACCGGGCCTGGCAGGGGGGAATACAGCTGTAATCCCAGCTACTCAGAAGGCTGAGGCAGGCAAATCACAGTCATAGAGCAGCCTCGTGCCACTTAGTAAAACCTTGTCTAAAGTAGAAACAAAAAGTGGATTGAGTCTAGTGGCACAGCGTCCCTGGCTCCAACCCCTCCCCCAGTATCCTATACCTTTTTTTTGTTGTCTTTTTAAGACAGGGTTTCACTGTGCAATTCAGCCTGGCCTTGAACTCACAGTGATCTTCCAGCCTCAGCCTCCCCAGTGCTGGGATTACAAATATGTGCCAGCACACTTAGGGCTCATATAGCATTTTATTTATTTATTTTGCAGAACCAAGGGTTAAACTCAGGCCCTTGCTCTTGCCAGGCAAGCATTCATTCTATTGGGCTGTCCCCCTGGCCCTGAACATTTTAAAGAAAGGACTCAACAGTATTTATTCATATACCTAAAATGAGGTATACATGTGCTATTTAACAACACTAAAACTACAAGTCTACAGAACCCCTAGATTGTGGAACTGTGTTAAAATATAGTGTTGTGGCAGGTAGAATGTCTTTTTTTTTTTTTTTTTGTCTTTTTGAGACAGGGTCTCACTATGCAGTTCAGGCTGGCCTTAAGCTCAGTTTGTAGCTCAGGCTGGTCTCGAACTCACAACAGTCCTCCTGCTTCAGCTTCCTGAGTGCTGGGATTACAGGCATGCGCCACCACGCCCGACAGCACGTAGGATGTCTTGAAGACTCCCTCTGCCTGGGCGAGGAGGACACTGGGAGATCAAGAGCTTGCTCCGCAGCACCGCTGAGCATAGTGGTACGTGCCTGCGACTCCAGAACGCGGGAGCCTGGCAGGAGGATCGCTGGGGCCAGTGATCCTCACAAAGTGAGAGCCTCTCTCTCTCTCACACACAAGGCTGTCCTATAAGTGGGTTTTAAAGTTCACAGATCAGAAAATTTCCAATTTAAAAAATTAAATTTGTCTATCAGTAAATTCAAAGGTTATCACTGATTTGATATTTCAGATTTTTTTTTTTTTTTTTTTTTTTTTTTTAACAAGGGGCTGGGGAGATGGCTTAGGAGAATAAGCGTTTGCCTGGCAAATGCAAGTACCTGAGCTCAATCCCTGGTTCTGAAAAAAAAAGAAAAAAGAAGAAGAAAAAGAAAAATCTTACTGTATTTTTTAAAAAATGAATTGGGTGAAATCTTGTCTGTATGATTTTCAGGAGAGAAATATGACATTTTAGGGGATTATACTGATTTGCCAGGGGTAGAAATTGTAGGTTTAGCAATAGTTAGGTATTAGTAGCACAATTTTTTTCTTTACCTCACTCCAAATCTACAGAAATAATAAGACAAAACAGAGATTTCATAGGTGAAAATAAGACTTCAACAATAAAAACAAAACAAAGTAGAAGAAAAAATTCTGTCACCAAAATGCCTTATTCTTTAGCCTATTAATGGTGAAACCCTGGTTTCAAATTTTTAAACTTAAAATGCAATCATTAATTTTTTTCCTCCTTTTATTGTTTCTTTGAGACAAGGTTTCATTATGTAGTCCAGGCTGGCTTTGAACTCACTCTCTGGCCCAGGATGGCCTCAAACTCACAGCAGTCCTCCTCAGCTAGGATTATAGGTGTGCACCACCATGCTCAGCTAAAACTCATTACATTTTATAAAGTATCTTTTGATGTTGGATATACCATATATTGAAAACGAACTTTGAAGCAAGATAATATGAAACCTGTTGAAATAAACATGGCAGAGCCCCAAGGTGGCTCTGTATTTTGTTCTCAGCAGTGAGGCTGTGGTTTGGGTCTGGAGGAACCCTCAAAAAGCCTATGTGAGCCGGGCGTGGTGGCGCATGCCTGTAATCCCAGCACTCGGGAGACTGAGGCAGGAGGATTGTGGTGAGTTCGAGACCAGCCTGAGCTACAAAGTGAGTTTAAGGTCAGCCTGAACTGCATAGTGAGACCCTGTCTCAAAAAGACAAAAAAAAAAAAAGCCTATGTGGGGTGGGGGGGCTGGGAATATAGCTCAGTGGCACGGCACCTGCCTGGCATGTGCAAGGTGCTGAGTTCGATTCCACGTACCAAAAATATAAAACCAGTGTGTGGCAGGATTGGTGCCTGACCTGTGCTGCGGCTCAGAGGTGGTGGAACCTTTAAGAGGTGGGCTTAGCAGGAGGTCTTAGGTCACGGGGGTGTGTCTTGGAAGGGGCCTTTGGGAGCACAACCCCTCTGCTCTCCTCTCTTTCTCTCCTGGCTGGGAGGTGAGCAGTTTGCTCTGCCACGTGTTCCTGCTGTGAGGCGCTGCCTGAGGCGCACAGTCACAGGGCCGGGAGATCTGGGAGAGAAATCTCACGAAAAGAGTGAGCCAAATAACTTTTCTGTTTCTAAGCCGATGATCTCTGGTGTGTGTTACTGTAACAGAAAACTGACTAATCCAGGCAGCAAAAGGGAAAACTCTGCTGCCTCACAGCCCTTTCTCCAGGCCTATTTATCTCCAGGCCTTAGTGACCAATATTCTCTGTGTTTGTGAGTTTGAACGTTTAGATTCCAGAAACAATATAAGTGAGATCAGGTGGCTATCTGGCTGGCCCTTTTATCTTCACATTTTGCCAATAGTTATCATTGGTCTCCTTGATAATGGTCATTCCAGTGGGTATAAGTTGCTATTTTATATATATTATTCAGGTGTTCCTTTATCTATTGCTAATGCATGCTACTGTAGAAAAGTCTAAAATTATGTATGGGAAAAGTAAACAAATGAGATTCATTTTTAATTAAAACTTCCAGGACTAATAACTTGATATTTTTAGGTAGACTTTTAGCACTTGATTCTTTAAAGAGAACCTCTTTGTTCTTTAAAGGTGGGAAAATGGCCAGACATGGTGGCACACACCTCTAATCCCACAGCACTCAGGAAGCTGAGTCAGGAGTTTGAGGCCAGCCAGCCTGAACTCCAATATGAGACCCTGTCCTCACAAATGTGCAAAATATAGATTCTTAATTTCACAAATTAAAAATAAAAAAGGTGTACACTTCTGTGACTTGTGTTTTGCATGTGTGTGTGAGACACATGCAGAGGGATAAATCACCAATGAATTGAGGGAAAGAAGAATCCAGGGGCAGAGATCAGAATCCACTGTGTGGCTGTCATTCAAGAGAGGACTCTGCTGCAATTTGTAACCATGGGGAATCTGTCACACAGGGGAGGAGGGCGCTGGCCTGGCCAGTGTTTTCCTGCAAGTCTAGAAGAGGTGGCTTCTTGCTTTTGAGGAAGGTTTCCTGGCTCTTCATCTATCCCCCAAGTAGCCAGGGTGACTCCAGCTTGGCGCGGGGGGTGGGGGGAGGACACAAGCAGTAGAGACCTGTGGCTCTTTCCAGGTTCATTTGGAGACAGATATGTTTAGAAGAAAGCAGAATAATTCATTTAAACTATAAGCCCCATTTCTATTAAACTGGTGGCTGTGGTCACATCTTCTGAGGGCTTCTCTGTGTACTCTGTTTCCTGCTGCTGCCTCAGGCCTTCTCCTGCCTTAGTTTGATGCCTGGGGACATTGTCATTGCGAGCCAGCAGCCAGCTCTGGGTTAAATGCCTCATTAACACTGCTGGCTACTTGTTAGCAGAGCCAGCACCTCCTTCCCACCCCCTAAAAATTCTCTCTTGTCCTCTCCCTGTCCCTCCTCTTTCCCTTCTCCTCCTTTCCTCTGTCTCTCCCCCATACGATAAGCTATACTGCTGGCCCTTTCCATTTTGAGGTGGGGGCTCCCTGAGCTACCCAGGCTGGCCTCACACTCGTGCTCCCACTGCCCTGTCTGTGCAGCCACTATGACCACAGGTGTAAGCCATGGCGCCTGGCTTCACAGCTGGCCAGTCTGCACACAGTAGACAGTCAGAAAGCTTGTACCAAACACGCACTCCTCTTATTTTGAAGACAAGGTCTTGCTATGTAGTTCAGGCTGGCCTTGAACTCACTATGTAACCTAGGCTGGCCTTGAACTCATTGTAGCCCTTCTGACTCAGCCTTCTGAGAGCTAAGATTAAAGGTGTGTGCCACAATGCCCAATTTAGATGTGCATTGTGTAGATACTGTCCTTCAGTTAGTAGCTCTGCCAGCCTTGTCCTCCTGTCCTTTTCCTTAATCAGATTGTTTATCTGTTTGTCTGTCTTCTCTCCCCCCCCCCCCCCCCCCCCCCCGTTTTGGGGATCTACTCAGGGAGGGCCTGGGTTCTACCATCTGGCCTCCAATCCAGCCCCTTGTCTACCTCTTTCTGATCCTCCTCAAAGCCACTTCAAGATCCTGCCTTCCCATGGAAAGCAGCTGTGTTAGCATGCAGCAAGACCGAATGCAAGCTTAAGGAAGTTAAATCATTAAGGGAAACCCAACTGTCAAGCGTATGCTTTTTCTTTGCATCTTTTGAGTATTAGCATAAATGGGAACTCCATAATAAACTACATCTTAAATCCAACTGCCAGGGCCGGGCAGCTCACAATGCTTGGGTTAGGATGAGATCTAAGGGGCTGAGAAAGCACATTAACCGGGTGCGGTGCTGGCTCTGCCAGGCACTTCAGTGCTAATTCACTTCCTTCCTTTCGTTACGGTGGTCCGGTTACATCTGTAGCTGTTACCGTGTGCAGCTCCGCTCCATGAAGAATCACTAAGAACTTAATGAGCTATATTTCCCCCAATGCCATAGGCTGTGTCAACACAATGCCAAACATTGTGACAATTTTGGACTGAATTGATTTAACTGACTGAATGTTTTGAAGTATTGGCACAGCAGCTAAAAGAGTGAGAAATGCAGTCAAGCCAGCTCTTTGGTATGATGGGAAATGGCAAGTGTTTCCCACAGAGGACTGCAGGAGAGACAGCAGAAGCCAGCAGGGTTGGAAGTAGCCGCCAGGCCATGACGTGCCTGGTCTGCGCTGGCTCGGGAGGCGGGCACGGAAGACAGAGCTGAGCGAGCCCGGCAGCCACACAGGGCGCAGGCAGCAGAGCCAGGCTTGTGCCTCTTTGAGCAAAGTTTCCCTCCTGTATACTGAGGCAACAGGGAAGGGTGAGGGAAGCGTCTCTACTTCTTCAGATGTGAAGGGTGGTGGTTTATTCCTTCCAATCCCCAGCCGTCCCGTGCCTTGGTTTACCCTCTGATCCCTGAGGATGGGGTGCTGGGTAGCACTCGGTGCCCCAATCAGGCTTCGTCTGAAAGTCTTCACCAGGGAGCTTGGGACAGGGATGGCACTCACTGGGCTTTTTCACCTGTTTTCCAGCGAGTATTTTAAAAGAGTAAAACATTTTGCATTACATTATAGGAAAATTAAGTCTATAGGTTGTTATGTATACGTGGGATACAAATAATGCTTTCATGTTTTCTCTCTGATATACATGTGATACATATATTATATAGTATATACAGTATTATCTCATATATATAAAGATAATGCTATATGACAGTTATATATATCACAAATGTATAATATATAATATATGCACATAGAGTATATACATATAGTAATTGTTCATGGACATATTTTATATATATATATATTTCACATATAGGGGGATAAAAATGTGGCAGATGTATAAATATAAAAGTTTTATTATAGTAAAAGGCATGTTGCCATTAATGTCCCTCAAGATACTACTCTTTTCTTCTGACAGACTTATTTCATCATTCTTGCCACTTTCTGAGGCACTTCTGGAAGTTTCCTTTAGAGATTTTATGAGGAATGATGAAAAACTATGAAAAACTCAGCTATTGTTGAGTACCATCCAACAGAAAAGCAGGCTTGTGAAAATGTCACGATACATCTTCATCCTGTGTACTACGTCTGGCACCATATGACTTGTGGTTCTGTCCCAAATCAAAACAACCATGAAAGATAAACATTTTGAATTAATAACATCAAAATAGTTATGACGTGCAAGTAGGCACTCATGAAGGTGGACTTCCAGAGCTGCTTCAGAAAGAGGCAAGGAGGATGGGATCAGTGCGCTTAGGGTGAGGGGGAGAGCTGTGAGGGTGGAGAATGGCATTAAAAACATTTTAGCACACTGTAGCTTGTGATTGGGAGACAGGGAGAGAGAGAGACAGACAGACAGACAGACAGAGACAGACAGAGAGACCAAACAAACTTGTACTTATAGCATGGACAGTCTCACAGAAGAGCAAACACATGCCACATGACAGGAGCTGGAGCCTGGCGGGCCATTCCAGAACGGCTTCTGCCCTGGGTTCCAGAAAGAAATCATGCTAACTTCCTGCCATGTGGCAGAGTGAAGCTCTGGCTGCAGACCAGCTTCCCTCAGCATAGGAATCATTGTTAGTTCGAAGATCCCTCTAAGAAAAACCTCTCTTTCCTCTGTGGCCAACTGAGTTCACACAACAAGATTTTACCTCCACCAAAGGCCTAAGTGAAGTTTTGAAGGGTGATATAACTGGGCTTGGCACCTCTTCAGAGGAAACACAGCCAGGCAGCTTTGTCATCAGGGAAGTGACAATGAGGGGCTGGGCCAGGGAAGCCTGGAGAAAGAGGCTTAGCTGCACACCTGAGCCAACCTAGCCATGCATCTGGAGACTCCTTTCCTGTGTGGTATTGACTGGGATGATAGATGGCTTTGTGCAGGTATAGACTTCAGGCTAGTCTAAATCACATCTTAACCCTGATTCTGATACATAGCTCCTGCGAAAGAAGTCCTAACCCAGGTGTGTGTGTGTGTGTGTCTGTACCACAATATTGCACAGTGTTCCATACAGCCCACAGGGCATGCATGAAACAGTAAGTGGAACCCAGCTAAAATTAACTCCTGCTGGCTAGGTCAGCTATCAATGTCAAGCTAAGGATGTTAGAGCCTTACAGTAGCTCATACATAGCTTGTACATTTAGAAGCATTATTGAGTTTGAAGATAATGACAGTCACATGTTGAAAATAGGAGATGACATCTTAGCGTATGTTCTTCCTCTCTGCGAATCTCTAGAGTCCAATTATTGAAACTTAAAAATGCAGCACTTTGCGCATGATGACAGAACCGGTGGGAATAATTAATACCAAAATTTTTAATCTATTTACAGGCCTTCCAAACTTCGATGATAATGGGGAAAAACATGCTTGACAATGACATTTAATTCTATGATTTCACTTTGGATTTTTCTTTTTTAAAAATACAAGTTTTCCTACTTAAAAATGTCTGCTGTGTTATATCAGTTCATGTTAATTTTTTTCCCCGTGTCTTGGTCTAATGAGATAAATGCTGTCAAATCCATTAGTCAGGTGTGTATTGGGCTGAACAATCCAAGAATCTGGCTTTATTAGTTAGGATGTTTTTTCCTACAAGGAAGAGACTCTGGCTCACATGATTTTAAGCAATAATGACACTTGTTGGTCCCTGTCACTAGAGGTGTGGTGGGCTTTGTGGTCAGCAGACACTGGTGAACCTGGCATAGCTTGAGGGAGCACCATTAGCCAGCCATCCTGCACCTGGAACACAGAAGTGTCATGCTTCAAGGACCGCTGAGAAGGAAGGGAGAGAAGAAATTTGTTCTCTGTCTGTCTCTCTCTGTCTGTTTCTGTCTCTCTCTGTCTCTGTCTCTGTCTCTGTCTGTCTATCTGTCTCTCTCTCTGTCTCTCCACATGGCAGGGAGGATGCAGGATTTCTCTCTGGAACCAGAGCAAGGGAGTAAAGGATGGTGAGGAGCAGTCCAGTTTCTAGCCCACTGGGTGCTAAATACATGATTGGAAGTCAAAAACTCTTTTGGCTGCATGACAAGTAAATGGGAAGAATGACTCTGGAATTATTAGTAGTCCATGATAAATTCCAAGTTCTATAGTGTGTCAAATAACTCATTTCTCATTTCTCTCTCTCTCTCTCTCCCAGCTCTGGAATGTCTACTCCCAGATTCCTTGTTGTATGAAAGCAAGCAAACAAATCCCTTCTTCATTAAATCTCTGTGCTCAGCTTCCACTACATGCTGCCAGGTGTGTTTGGGCAGAGCCAGCCTCTCCCGCTGGAAAAGGAGGGAGGAAATCCAGCTGTGGTGTTGGCCACACAGTGACTGCATTTCCTGTCCTCCGGTGGTAGGGCCAGCCTCAGGCTGAGTTCTGGCCCCAGGGGGAATGTTGGTGGAAGGCCTGGACCTGACTCCCAGGCCTTGCTCCTCCCGCTGCACGGAGGACACAGGCATGCTGGTGACCTTGGATGAGAACAGCCAGGCTCTGATGGCTGTGGGGAGACCCCTCCTAGCTCATGCCGACCCTATGTGGACAAGTGCCATGTGGTACCAGCTTGCTGGGCCCAATAACTGTCAGAGTGACTGCACCTGTACTGGACCTCTGATTTCTGCCCACTCCTTAAGCAATGGAATGGAATGTGCTGATCGCCTTAAACAAACCACAGTGTGTTCCTGAAGTAGGAGCAGCTTTCTCCGTGACATGTGGATCAAGAGGGGGTCCCTATGGGAAGGAGATAGTGTACTCCATTGAGTAATCTGAAGAGAGACGAATAAAGGGACTACTTGCAAAGACAGGAGTGTGAAAAGATTCACACAGGACGGCAGCGCCCTTCCACTAGCCCCTGTGCGGCCCTAGCGTCCCGTGGCTGCGTGAGGGTGGCTGGGTGAGCGGTTTCCAGAGCCTGGACTGATACACTTCTGTGGGGGCTCAAACCCCTGTGGAGGGGCTGCTGCCAGTCCTATCCCCACAGGCGGAGAGACGCAGGCAGCCTGCAGGACAGAGCCGGGGAATAGCTGTCCTGCTCTGTAGCCTGCTGCCTTTCTCTGAGCAGCTAGGTGAAGGGTTTCTCCATATGCTGGAACCCAAGCCAGCAAGTTCAACATTCTTGGGTGCTAATAAAGGGATCTAAGTGGTCGCCAAAACACAGAAACTAGTACTGCCCCGAGCTACATTCCTTAAATCCTCATAGGAACTCCACACTTAGACACGTAGGCAGAACACCCTTCTCTTGTGAAGGCACTATGGCACCGTGGAAGGTTTTGTTTTGTATTTAGGACAGAGTGTACAGGGTCTCACTGCATAGATCAGACTCATAGTGATTCTCCTGTTTACAGCCTCCCAAGTGCTGGGATGATAGGCGCGTGCCACTATGCCTAGTTTCAGTTGCCAGCTCAGTATACTCCAGGGGTGGGGCAGGCATGGCAGGTCTGGGTATTGAACTCCCGGTCCCCAGTGACTGCCTAAGCAGGCACTTTAATACACTGAGCTATTTGGCCGGCCCTTGCACTGTGGAAATTATGGAATGATCACCCGAGTATTTCTGGCTTCTTTCTTTGGAAAACCAACTGGCTCCATCCAGGAAAGTCTGTCACCACTTTAGGGTGGATGCAGTCTTTGCTGGACCTCTGGTTCTGCAGAGAGGAAGTACCTACCTTATGCTTCTGCTGCAGGGGCTCCCCCTTGGCCCTACTGGAAGCTCATGGTCACAAGAGTCCACAGTGTAGCCCTTGGCGGTCAGGCTCCAAGGGGCAAGCAAAGCGGAGAAGGGATGAGGGTACAGACTGTATGTGCAGAGAGTCCATACCCAATCTACAGCTGAGCTCACTAGGGTGCAAGCGGGTAAAGGGTGGTGAGGAACAGTCCAGCTTCTAGCCCACTGGGTGCTAAATACATGATTATAAGTCAAAAACTCTTCTGGCCGTATGACAAGTAAATAGGAAGAGTGACTCTGGAATTATTAGTAGCCCATGATAAATTCCAAGTTCTATAGTGTGTCAAATAACTCATTTTTCAATGCCTTAGAGTTGCCAAGGCAACAGTACATAATTTAGTAGTGTTTGACTTACACGTTTGCTTTAATTTTTCTGGCAGAGCTACTTATTTGTCTCCTTAGGATTTGAAAAGATTCTGGTAACAGCAGTTATGATATCAGTAATATCTACTGCTTTTATTAATATTTGTATATAGTTCAATATTTTTTTTTTTTGGCCAGGACATTTTGATCTCTTGTTCTGGTTTTCTTCCAGAACATATTGATTCAACTAATGCTGAAGACAATCTTTGGTTTGTATTTTAGCACTGAGTGAATTCCCATATTGAGTCACCCTTGATGGCTAATTGTTCCTACATAATCTTTATATTATTTTTATACCTGCTGATATTAACCCAAGCATTTCCAGCTGTGCATCGTTAAATCATATGCTCAGTTGTCTCAAAGATCTTTTGATGGCTGACCTGAGCAGTGCCAACTTGATTGGCATGAAAGCTGCTGCAGAGAATAGTGAAGTACACTTCTGGGTCTGTCTGGGTGGGTCCTTGAGGTGCTGTGTTTGATCTTCTGCCTGTTCGTCTCTGGCATGGTCCCATTCTGCTTTCTGACCACCCTAACCTAAGCAATGCCTTGCTTGGCCAACCCCTTCCACCAGGAGGGTCTTATCTTCGGGCTAGCTAACTGGGTGCTGGATCACCCGAAGCCCCGAGCCCAGTTAACCCTCTTCTCTACATCGTGGTGTCAAGTCCTGTGTCCAGCAATGGGAAAGCTGATTAACACAGTCTACACGGATCTTTTCTTCTGGAAGATTTCTTTAACTACATTTGTAAACATTTTTAATGATAGTTACTTTCTTACCCTACAACATCTTTGCAACTGAAGCAGAATAGGTATTATTTCGTTGTAAAAATTTGGTAAGTAGCTTATGCTTCTGATTGAACCATTATATATATATTTAAATATACCGTAAAAGTAAGAATTACCTTGTTGTTCTCCCCAAGTATAACATCAGCAATTGTATTAGTGTACACTCTGTCTGCATTTTCTTCAGATCTGTATATATGTTTTTCTTACAAAAATGGAATCCTACTGGTCTGAAACTGGTTTTTTTGTTGAACATTTTTTTCATATTAAAACCATAATTATATAACATCTTTTTGATAGCTACAAAGTATTCTACTATACATATGTTGCAATTAATTTAAATACTATTCTATGGGGCTGGGGAGATGGCTCAGTAGAATAAACACTTGCCTGGCAAATGCAAGGCCCTGAGTTCAATCCCTGGTTCTGCTAAAAAATAAAAAAAAAAAAAGATAATCATAATTGACAAATACTCTTCTAGTTTTGGACCTTTGATTTGTTTCTAATTTTTTTATTATTTATGCTTCTTTCTCTCTTTTTTTTTTTTTTTTTTGGTGGTACTGGGGATTGAACTCAGGCCCTTACACTTGCCAGGGAAGCTCTTATTCCACTGAGCCATTTCCCTGGCCCTTTGCTATTATTTATTTATTTATTTATTTTATTTATTTATTTTTTTGTGGCACCAGGGATTGAACTCAGGCCCTTGTGCTTGCCAGGCAAGAACTTATTCCACTGAGCCATTTCCCTGGCCCCTTTGCTATTATTTATAATGCTCTGAAAAATTATTGTGTATTCATCTTTTAGCTTTTATCTGATTTATTTTCATTTTCATTTTTTATTTTAAAATTTTTAAAATATATTTAGGACAGGGCCTACAGGGTCTCGTTATGTAGATCTGACTCAGTAATCCTCCTGCTTTCAGCCTCCCAGGAGCTGGGATTACAGGTGCGGGCCACCACGTCCAGTCCTAGTCACCTTCTCAGTGCGCCCTGGGGGCGGGGCTGGCACAATTCTTTAAAAGGACAGGTAAATTAACGGAAGTGCTGGGCTACATGATAAAATGTTAAGGGTTTTTTTTTTTTTTTTGGTGGAACTGGGGATTGAACTCAGACCCTTGCACTTGCCAGGGAAGCACTTATTCCATTGAACCATCTCCCTGGCCCCTGTTAAGGCTTTTTGATACATATTTGAGGCAGATACCACAAACTCATTTTGCAGAGAGCATCCCTTCAGAGGCATCTTTGAACTTTCCTTGTTTTAGATCAAATGGATACTTTGCTGTTGAAGTTTTGAATGGCAAGATATAGACGAAACTGACAAAGATTTAGCTTGGCATGCACAGTGGGTACTTCTCATTGCAAAACCAGAAATGAAGAGAGAGTAATGAGAAAGCAGCTTGCTGAGTCCAGGAGAGCCAGCGCCTGGCATGAGGCTGGGCAAGGTGCCTCGGAGCCGGTCTGTGCAAAGCCCACTCTTGCCGCTACAGATCTCGCCCTGCTGCAGTTTCATGGTGATCTTACCTGCAGCCTCTGGGCACCCACAGCCCCTTCCTAGTGAGGGTTCCTGAAAGCCATCATGATTCTTCACCCAGTGGAGTGGCAGTACTGTCAGGACAAAGTGGAGCAGAGGATATATTTGTCAGTTCAGGTGGCAATAATAAAATGCCACGGCCTGGGCAGCAGAACTTAATTTTTTCAGAGTCCTAGAACGTGGAAGTGCAAGGTCAAGGTTCTGGCTGACTTGGTTTCCAGGGAGGAGCTTTCACGGAGGGGCTTCCAGATGACCATCTTCTTCCTGTGGCATCAGATGACCTCTCCTGTGGGCTCCTTGATGGCTCTTTCATGAGGACACTGGATAGGTCAGGGTCCACTTCTATGGCTTGCTTTACCTGAATTCCTGCTTTTTTCTTTCATTTATTGATTTTATTTCTTAGGGAAGGGTCTACAGGGTGTTCAGCATCTCACTACTAGATCAGGCTCATAGTGGTGCCCCTGTGTTTGGCCTCTCAAGAGCTGGGATTACAGGCCCATGCCACCATGCCCAGTCTCAGCTGCTGTCTCAGTGCGCCCTGGGGGCAGTGCTGGCACAGCAGGCCAGGGGATCCCGGCCTCTGTGCCTGCTTGCAGGTGTTTTAATCCACTGAGCTATTCGGCTGCCCCTGAATTACTTCTTTACTTCATATATAGCCACCCTGGAGTCAGGGCTTTGACTCAGGCAAGGGGAGAAAACATGGAGATTTAGTCCCTGACCTTGGATAGGAGTCTAGCTTTCTCACCTCCCAGTGGGATAACTCTGGGGCTTGCTTTACACCATCTCCCTGAGACCCAGTGGGGACCAAGCTCAGGTGCTCATGGGAGTGACTCTTTGGATAAGGAACACTACAGCTTTCTGCTTTCCTGACCAGTGCTTCCTGAGCTCATGTTTAAATAAACATGTCTTCAAAGGCTTAGCTTTTAGGCTGCTTCTGGGAGATTCTGATTTGGCAGAGAGGCTATGATTTGGGCCGAAAGACTTGGTTGCTGCAGATGTCAGAGAAAAAGCATGCTCCACAGTTCTTGCTTCTTGTGCTTGGGGTCCAGGCAGGTAGGGGTGGATGACGTGACCTACTGTGTGCTGGCCTCATGGAAGCGAGGACAGCAAGTATCTGGCGCAGCCAGCCAGCTTCTCAGACCCAACTGGAGTATGTTAGTTAGCTTTCCAGTACTGTTAACAAATCTTTGTGATCATCAATTTGGGAAGAGAAAAGGTTTATTTTGGCTCAGATTTGTGGAGGCATAAGTCTATGATTGGTTGGTTCCGTTGCTTTTGGGCCCATGGAGGAAAAACTGCAGGCCTGAAGCACATGGGTAGGTGTGAAAGACAGGACAAGGAGGGAGCTGGGATCCTAATGTTCCGGTCCAGACAACGACTGCCGTCCTCTAAGCCCTGCTTTTCACAGAATCCACTTTTTTCCATAGTGCCAGAGTCTGGTGACCAAACCTTTCTTTTTTTTTTGGCAGAACCGGGGATTGAACCTAGGCCCTTGCGCTTGCCAGGGAAGCGCTTATTCCACTGAGCCATCTCCCCAGCCCCCAAATTTATTTATTTATTTTTATTTTTAAATTTTTTTTTTGACCAAACCTTTTAACAGGTTTTGGGGGAATTTATCAAAACCACAGCAGGTGAGAGCGCTGCTACAGACAAGGAAGAGCTTCTGCTATTGGACAGTTAGCAAGCATAATAAGCATTCTTTTAGCAAAGCCGGTGTATTTTAGCTGGATTACTTTGTTTTCCCACAGGAGCACGGGTCGTATTCAGATGTGCTGCAGAAGCCATAGTTAGCATATAAAATAACACTGTTGTTCGCTCCTTTTGTTCATCTTTATCACTCAGTCCCCCCTCCTGTTTCATTTGCAGAGGGAATAATAGGGCGTTTGCAGCATCCACAGCAACAGGAAATTATCCACTAGCCACTCAGGCGGTGAGAAAAATGAAGTGAGAAATTCCTCTGTCCGGAAAACACCCATGGGATTTCTGTCCACAAGTTAGAGAACTTTTCCATAAAAGCAATTTCTCGTTTTTTAAAAAACCACTAGCTTAAACAGAGGATAGTGGATCCTCTAGGGAGAACCTTCCCTCAGTTTTTCTGAAGTTCTGACGTGGGTGTGTGTGGCCACTTGAGTCTAATGATGATGGTGCAGACTCTTGGGAGAGAGAGGGAGAGAGAGAGAGATGAGGAAGGAGGAGGGAGGGAGAGAGAGAGGAAAGGAAGGCAGAGGAAGAGGGAGAGGGAGAGGGACACACACACACACACACACACTTCGCTGATCCTGAGAGCACAGCACAGCATGGCAAGCTTCCATCTTAACCAGCAATAAAACAGGTAACCTATTGATCAGTTGGAAAACACTGAAAAAAATCAGTTATGAGTTGGCACAGGAATTTCCAAATGCATTGCAACTTTATTGCCAAGTGCTTCTTCCCAGTACTATGTTAGTTTTTTAAAGTTATTATGCAAATATGCTTCTAAAAATACCTTACTAAACTTACAAATTTGAAACTACTTGTTTTTTTTCTAGTCTTTATGGCATTTTTGTCATCTTAAGCAGTTTGCTAAGTTATATATTTCCCAAAGATATGATTCCAAATTATTTAAAGTAATTACAGGCTATTACTAATAGCAATTAACTTTGTGAAGTTAAAATAAATTTTTCTAAACTATCCATAATAAAGTAATGTTATTGGATCAACCACGCTAAGAGTAAGGCTGAATTGTCCTGGCATTCTCAGTAGGAAACTATTACAAGTAGATGTCATCAAAGAGCTTACGACCAAAAATTGTAAGCCATAAAGTATGACAGAATTGTGTTAGAATTAGACCCTTAGTCAGAAAAACTACTGTTTAAAATAATTTGTGATGTTTGTCACTTTTTGATATTTTGTAATCTTTTGTATTAAATAGATACTCAGACACATCTAATTCTTATTATTTTGGGACATTGCATCACTATGCAGGCCTGGCTGACCTGGATCTCACTATGCTGGCTCTGAACTTTTGATTCTCCTGCCTCAGCCTTCTAAGTCATGGGATTGGGGATGTGTGCCACCTCGCCCAGCTCGTTCTTCTTTTTGGAAATGGGGATCAAACTTGGGACCTTGCACTTGCCAGGTAGGCATTTATGCCACTTAGCGATCTCCCTGGCTCAACCTGGGTATTTTTATAACTTTTGTATTTCTTTCCTTAAAGAACTGCTTCAAAATTACTTGCTTGAGGGCCCATAAAACCTGATTTGCCCCAGTTTCTGCCCATAAACATTATTTGCTAGTATTCTTCACAATAAATCCTGATTTACCCAGAGGAGATTCTTTTTCAGTTAGATTTTTTTTTTTTTTTTTTTTTTTTTTTTTTTTTTTTTTTTTTTTTTTTTTTTTTTTTTTTTTTTTT
>PVKA01023444.1:0-35642 GCA_004027165.1 Ctenomys sociabilis
TTTTTTCTGGCCAGTTCAGGCTGGCCTCAAACTCACTTTGTAGCTCAGGCTGGTCTCAAACTCACAACAATCCTCCTGCCTCAGCCTCCCAAGTGCTGGGATTACAGGCATGCTCCTTCAGGGCCCTTTCTGCAAGGTGCTCAAAGTAATTGAATGAAAATGAGTCAAACTGTGTAGTTTTAACTTTCTTCCAAAGCTTGCCCCAAGATTCCCATGACCATATACTTCATAAAAAGATCCCACACCACCCACTAGAAGTTAACCTTTTGATAGATTCCCAATACAGTCAGGTGTTGACATACTCTTCAGCAATACTAGACACTTCCTTTAATTCATTCTTGGTAAACAACAATCATCTTCCAATAGGAGGAAATAGAGCACAACCATTTAAACTCTATCCAGCCTCACTTCCAATGAAAGAGATGGAGCCATCTTAAACATCTGAAATCTCTTCAAGTCACTGGCTTTCCAATAAAGTGTACTTCTATATATACTATGTATGGATACACTGAAGTATGAATCACCATGAGATTAAAAACATATCAAAATGAACACTACTGTGGGTAAAATATACTGAATGTATTTCATCCTTCAAACCTAGAGCACACACCACTAAAACCTGTTACAGCTCAACTAAACTTAAAATCTTGTTGAAGCCGGGCATGGTGGCACATGCTTGTAATCCCAGCACTCGGGAGGCTGAGGCAGGAGGATTGTTGTGAGTTCGAGACCAGCCTGAGCTACAAAGTGAGCTTAAAGCCAGCCTGAACTGCATAGTGAGACCCTGTCTCAAAAAGACAAAAATAAAATAAAATAAAATATTGTTTCAAAACACTGCTCTGAATCAATTCACAGAAGATAAGTTAAAGGACCACACAATTAAATGTTTAGCAGAAAGTCAAAGAATGCCAACTACAAATGAAAGCCTTAGCTTTCAAAGGACAAAATGGTCCTTCAGAGAGTGCTGCTTCTTCTAGGCTTTTACTGTAGAGAAGGACTCTACTATCAGTAGTAGTCCAGGGGATGGTGATGGAGCTTAGTGGTAGGGCACATGCTACCACTCAGGATGTGCGAGACCCTGGATTTCACCCCTAGTACTACAAGAAAAAAAAAAAAAAAAAAGATCAACTTACACATACAGTATGGGCAGATATGTGCTTGATTTTATCTTATAATCTAGATAATGTATTAGAATAAAGATATAAGAAATTCATTTTCCTTTTCAAATGAAAACGTGATGAAAAGCAATAGCAATAGTCAGAAGAGACAAAGATCAAATGAAATAATTTCGATGAACCTTTTACCCTCTGCAAGGGTTGGGAGCTGGCCAAGCGGTCAAAAGGAAGTTCAGTGTGCTATTAATTCTGTGAAAAATAGCATTCAGTTTCACATTGCTAAACACAGTTCTATTTCTGCCGTATAAAAACTCTACTTTTTTTTTTTTTTTTTGCAGAACCAGGGATTGAACTCATGCCCTTGCACTTGCCAGGGAAGTGCTTATTCCACTGAACCATCTCCCTGGCCCCCTAAAACCTCTACTTCTTACCTTTGACCAAATGTTTGCTAAAATTCTGCTTCTGGCCTGTGTTTTGGGATCTGTTAGTTTTATTGCCACCTCCTGATCTCTATCCTCTGAAGTTTTTGTTTCCTCCTCTATGTTATTATTTTTTAATTCCTTAATAGGTTCCTTTATCTCATTTTCTTTCATTGCTTTCATCTTCCTTTGTTCTAGCTTTGAAATTTTACTTTTTTCATTCTTGCATTTCCTACTCCCTCCACCTTTACTAGTATAACCATTAAGCTCTATTAATCTCAATATATAGTTAACACTTTGCCATTCTCACTGAATTCTTTTCTATTGTTAATGTTGCTACAGTATTTGGAAGTACTAGATATTTACTCTATGGTGGTATTTGTTTTGTCTTTGGGTCTATACTTATAGATCTCTTTTCTATGGTTAATGACAGTACAGTGGTGTCTTCTATTGGTTCTTATATCAGTATCCAGTTTGTTTTAGACTCTAATATTGTGGCTGATTTTTATCAGAATTCAGTAGAGGAGCAAATTTAATATAAAACCTTTACATATATGGCCTATAAAAAGGAATGCTGCAGAATGGTGTACTGCATACTAGAAGAGTTGAAAATTGAAAACTTGAAGCTCACTTCAGAGTCTGATATGAGTCTGTACTGGAAAGTTGAGGGTCTGCATTGGAAAGCTGAAGAGTCTGTATTGAAAGTCTAAATAACTGAATATGAATTACCAAAGATGATGGCAAAGCGAAGAGCTCACAACAATGTAATGAGGGACCTCAATGCCCCACTGTCAGAAATAGACCAAGCCATCAAAACATGAACAAAGAAATGTCAAGGTTAAGCCAAAGTTTTGAACAAATAGACTTCATTTGATATATACAAAGTGCTCTACCCAACAACAAAATATATATGTTTTTCAGCAGCACATGGAACTTTCTACAAAATAGACTGCATACTATCCTACAAAGCATGCTTAAGTAAAACAATCAAAATTACCTCATGCATATTATCAGGTCATAGTGCAATAGAACTAGAAATCAATGGCAAAAGAAACCATAGAAATTATGCAAACACATGGAAAGTAAACAGTACAATCTTGAATAACTAATTAGTCACAGAAGAAATCAAGGAAGAAAGTAGGCCCTAGACAAATAATAATGATGTTACAACGTTCCAGAGCCTGTGAGACACAGTGAAGGTAGTCTTAAGAGGGATGAGAGGCTGGCCAGATAGCTCAGCAGACTAAAGCACCTGCTTAGACAGCAGCAGCTGAGGTTTGATCCCACGTGTGCTGTGCAACCCTGTCCCTGGTGCATGCTGAGACAGCGATTGAGACTGGGTGTGGTAGTGTGCACCTGTAATCCCAGGGCTTGTGAGGCTGAAAACAGGAGGATCACTACAAGTCCAATCTATGAGGTGAGACACTGTACCAAATTAAAAAAAAAAGAGATTACAGCTGTGAATGCTTACATCTGAAAAGCAGAATAAGTGAGCCCAAAATAAATAACCTCATGATGTACCTCTTAGCCCTAGAAAAACCAAAACAATCTAAATCCAAAGGTAATGGAAGGAAATTATAAAGATCAGAAAAAGAAAGTAATGGTGACTAAAAACTAAATAGAATCAATGAAGAACTTATTCTCTGAAAGAATAAAACAAACTCTTAGCCAATTTTATAAAAAAAAAAAAAAGAAAAGCAAATCAATGTATTTGGAAACAAAAAATCATGAAATCACAACAGATTCCACCAAAATCCAGAAGATTACTGGCAACAACTTTGAAAACCTATAGTACTATAAGGTGGAGAATTCAGAATAGGAAAATTCTTATTATATATGAATTTCCAGAACTGAACATAGAGGATGTAAGAACCATGAATAATCTAATAATGACAAAAGAAATTGAAGCAGTAATTTAAAAATACCAACTATGGATAATTTTGTTTGGCTTGGTTTTTGAAACAGGTCTCATTTTGTAGTTCAGGTTGGCACTGAACTTACTATGTAGCCCAGGATGGACTTGAACACATGGCAATCCTGCTTTAGCCTTCTGAGTGCTGCATTATAGGTAAGTACCACACCTGGCTAAAAGCTTGCCAACTATAAAAAGCACAGGACACAACCGATTTATGTGTGAATTCTACAAAAACATCAAGAATGACTTAACACCAATACTCCTCAAATTCTTTGTATTATTTTTCTATTGCTGGGACAAATGACCAGATTCATAAGTTTAAGGAGAAAAGATTTTAGAATCCCAGTTTATAGCAGTTTTGGTCCATAGTCAACTAGTTCCAAAGCAGGACAGTATGGCAGAGGGGCATGGTAGAGGATAAATGGCTCATAGCATGGCAGGAAGGAGGCAAGAAACAGCGAGCCTTTCTTCTCCTTTTCATTCCATTCACTATACAAGACTACTGGTGCCACCCACAACCAGCTTGGGCCCTCCAAGAGCCACACCCACAACTACACCAAACCGGTCAAGGAACTAATCTGGTTATCATGCATCTACAGTACAGCATTGCATACCCCCGAAATCCAGTCACTCCCAAAAGCTCCACCAATCAGAACATGAGGTTTTTGGGAAAATCTAATCATAAGCTAGAATATTCTACCCTGGATCCCAACAGACTCAGGTGTACCCCTTCATGCAAAATGCATTTACTCCACCTCTAAGCTTTTTCCAAACCCTAATAGGTTCAGCTATTGCTGAAAAGTGCATGTCCAGTCCCCTCCGATGCACAGTGACTATTGGTGATCCCGAGGCCTCCATGAAGAAATGTACCAGTGTAATCATGTACTTAGAATATATACTAATAAAAATTTTAAAATCAACAAAGATATTCATCCTCACCAAATGTCAGTTTCTTTATGTGTAGTATACTATCTAGAAATGGATTGTTAATCAGGATAAAGAGTGTAATCTGCATAAAACTGGTTGATATGATGTGTAGCAGTGTCAGATTAACATCTCATAAGCACCTATAAAGCTCATGGTGTTTCAAGAAAAACAAAATGATGATGTCTAAGTATGATGTCCAATATGAGTTTTGGCACTGGAGTTAATCAGAGTAAGAAGTACAGGGTAAGGGTAGCCTATTATCTTTTAGGTGCTTAATTTGTTACAAAAATACTGTTATGCTGCCCAGACTAGAGTAAGCTGGCATTCCAAGTCATTCATAATCACGTGGAGTACTATTTGATCATCATAAGAATAAAATTTACTGAGATCTACTGTAGGAAACTGTAAAAGTTGGAATACAGCGGGAAGGTAAGGAAGACCTAGAGGTAACTTACAGGGTCACCTACTCAGTTCTCATAGAATTGGGTTTTAGTCTCAAGAGTTCCATTCTTTGCCTTCCTCTGTCTCTTAAGCCCTTTCAAGCTAAGATCCATGACCCTGTTTTTGTTCCCCTGAATTACTTTCTAATTGTGCTCTGGTTTTATAATTTCCTCCTACCCTAAACTCTTCTACCTGCCAATGGTTTCTCTGTGTTCTTTGGTTTCTTTTATAGATTTTTGGATTCAACAGAGATATCAGGTTTAGGCTTACTAACTTTGAGAAAACTAGAACTGAAGTCAGCTAAGAAGAAACAATTCAATGTAAGATCGCTGTTTCCATGCCTCATCATGTTCAAAAGTCCAGTTTTGAGATGTAGATCCTTGCTTCTCCAGATAACACTTCTCTGTCTCCTTCCTGAATGTGGATTTCAACAGAAAGCAATCATCCTTTGCCCTTCCTGTCTCTTTCCATAGGTGTGAGCACTCTCTCTCTCTCTCTCTCTCTCACACACACACACACACACACACACACACACACACACTGATACAAACATGGGGGTGTGGATCCCAGGCTTTGCTGTAGGATGTTTGATACACTCTGGATCCTTCCTGGAAGAGAAGTGACTGAAATGGGAGGATACAATCAGGGATTTGATAATATAACATACTGAATAAAAGTGCTACAGCTCTGGTACTGGATAGCTACTTCAAAGCCTGGCCCCAACTTCATCTTGCACTTTATGCAAATTACCTCATTCCAACACAGTATTGTGTCAAATATTGAATACTGTAGAATGTCGTGGGACTTGCAGATAAAGGTAACAGCTGAGATCAAGAAACAAAAGTCTTGTTTCCTTAGAATACTCCAATAAGGAGAAAGAAAATAAAACAATTAAAATATATAGTGGAAACAACAGTAATAAAGAGGAATCGTGCTACAGTTTTAAATGTGTAGCCAAGGAAACTTTCCTGAGCTGTGGTTTG
This sequence comes from Ctenomys sociabilis, assembly GCA_004027165.1. Lineage (NCBI taxonomy): Eukaryota > Metazoa > Chordata > Mammalia > Rodentia > Ctenomyidae > Ctenomys > Ctenomys sociabilis. The sequence continues at coordinate 5,801 of PVKA01023444.1, forward strand.
AACTTCAAAGGATTCTTTGTCGTCTAGATGGTCTTATAGTGGGCTGAATGAATGCTTGATACAGTATAAAATGTAATAAATCCAAACTCTGCCCGGACTCGGTAGCAGGCTCTGCGAGCCCGGGGGCGGGGCTGGCGCGTTTTGTGGCACCGGGGATCAAACCCTGGTCCCAAGTGCTTGCCAAAGCGGGCGCTTAGTCGGCTGAGCTATGTCCTGTCGGGCCGCTTATATAGACGCCAGCTTCAAGTTGAGTTCTGTAACTAAAAGGAGACTGTGGGCAAGTTATTTTGCTGGTTCTCACTTTTCATTACAAAATGAAAAGGTCAGACTACATGACCAACATTTTTTGGCTCTAAAACTTGTGACTCTAAATGCAAAAATCTACATTACCACTCCCTTTTCACAGGTCATTCAACAATTGTAAAGGTAGTGAGTGCCGTCGACCCAAAGTCTCCCCAGAAGCCCAAGCTGAAGACTGGGCCAGTCCGATTAATTCCCGCGAGGAACAGCACTCTCGCAACATCTATCCACCTTGCCAGCCTCAGCCTCAAACTTTCCGGAACGCCCGCCCTCTCGGCATTCCGGTCTCCGGATCTCCTTCCGGGACACTTGCTCTCGTTTGATCCCGCCCTCCTTCACCCCTCTTTAGAGTCCATTGGCCTTTTCTTTGAGGAAACAGAGGATCTTCCGGCTACGATTGGTTTCTGTCCCTGTGCATGGGTAATTTACAAACAAGGCGTGCCTGGTCTCCCTGGTAACGCTCTCCTCACAGCCCCGATTGGTCGATATCCCAATCCCGTCTTCCGTCCCAACTGCTAGTGGTTGCGTCCCTGGAGGGGCGCGGCGGCGTTAGGTGTCGTCTGGGGTTCCCAGGCTGACGTGGCTAAGATTGGGAGAGGGGCAATTCGTGCCTCCCGCGGCTGCGGCTTGCAGGTGAGTGGGGGACACTCCGGAACTGCTCCCTTCGGCGAGTGCGGTAACGGTCCCCCCCCCCGCCACCTGGGCCGGCGCTCGCGCGGCAACCTGTCGAGTTCCTTCCCGTCAGCCTTCCCCGGTTCAGTCCGGCTTCGGCCCGTCGCCCGGCTCCGGTGAGCCTCAAGCCCGCTGACCCCTCGGGAGAGTTTTGTAGTCTCCCCCGCCTGGCCTCAGAACACATGCTGGCGTTTCGGCCTCTCCAGGACTTTTCCGAGAGGGGCGTCCCGGTCCGCCCTGTCGCGCGGCCGCGTCGCCGGAACGGCCTGCTCGGGCTGCTGTGGGGCGCGGCGGAGGGGCGGGTAGCCCGCCCGGCCTGCGCTCGAGCCGGGACGAACCTACTGTTCCGAACGAACAATCGAAAGTCTTGAGGCCAAGGGGTCGGAGGAACGTTGGCGACGGGAACGCTGGTGGAGGCCTGTGAGGGAGCCTCCGCTAACGCAGATAGGATCGCTGGAAAAAAGACAAGGCTGAAGCCTTCGATCTATTTCATGGCTGCTAAAATCCCAGGCGTTAGAGGTGGGTAGGCTGTTAGAGGAAAGGGACTCTGACGAGAGACCTGGGGGAAAAAGAGCTTGATTTGATTGTAAGGAGTGTTTATTGTACCAACGGGAGGGTGAACAGGGGGGTGAGGCCCCTGACGAACGAGGACTTTTTCTGACTTAAAGAGCTCCAGAGGACAGTTTTAGAAACAGCAAAGAATTCGAAATCATGGATAAGTGGTTTCCTGTTTGGAGGTAGTTGGAAACTCTGCAAGGGAATTTTCCAGTCATAGTGAAACATGTACAGAAACATACACCTTCCTTCATGTGGATAGCAATATGCATGGTAATCTACAACTTCTTTTTGCCATACAATAATATATACAAGGTGAACACCCTGATTCTGAAACCTTGAAATCTGATGTGCTTCAAAATCTGAAACTTTTAGGATCGGCCAAACAGCGGTTTAAAGTGCCACAAGCAGGCGCAGGGGGCCCGGCCCGGTCATCTCCAGGCCTGACTTGCTGACCCCGCCCCTGGGGCGAGCTGAGATGGCAATTGAGACTGGGCATGGTGTGGCATGCCTGTAATCCCAACTCTCGGAAGGCTGTAAACAGGCGGATCACTACAAGTCTGATCAAGTAGCGAGACCCTGAACACCCTGTAGATCGTTCCAAGAAAAAAAAGAAAGAAATTGAGTACTGCAGTAAATCCACAGGTGAAAAATTCCACACCATATTTCATGAACAAAATTATAAAATATACTGAATAAAATTAGCCTATGTATACATAGTTCATATGAACCAAATTTTATGTTTTGGCTTACTTCATCCCCAAGATATTTTATTATGTATATACAAATATTCCAAAATACTCCAAAATTAAAAATATGGAACACTTCTGGTCCCAAAGATTTTGGATAAGAGTTGCTCAACCCAAATGACATTTTCAGTATACATGAGTATAAATCTATCTCATTCTTCTAACTAGCTACACAGCATTGTCTGTAGAAATATATTTTTAAAAATGTAGTTAACTGTTTCTTGTTGATGGGCATTTAGATTATTTTTAGTAGTGAATATTTGTGATGTATGTGTGGCCATACTACAATGAATCTATCATTTTCAGAACCCTCATCCTGGCTTTCAGTCTGGGTGATGAGGTTATACAGAAAATGAAATATCTTTTTTGTACATACACCATCCAATGAGCCCTGTTGAGGGGTAAGGGTGTAAGTTCAGTGGTAGAGCATTTGCCTTGAATGTGAGAGGCATTGGGTTTAGTCCCCAGTGTTGTGTACAGATGTTTGTGCACACACACACACACACACACACACACGAAAGCTTTTTTTGTGCAGTTGGGCACAGTTGTATGATTGAGCAAATTTTTAAATTTCCCTGTGCCTTTGTTTACTCTCCTTAAAATTAGAGATAATAGGGGCCAGGGAGATGGCTCAGTAGAATAAGCGCTTGTCTGGCAAACGCCTGAGTTCAATCCCTGGTTCTGCAAAAAAAAAAAAAAAAAAAAAAAAATTAAGAGATACTAATTGTACCTAATCACCTAGGGTTGTTTAATGAATTAAATAATGAGGATAAATTATATGTAAACCAACTGAACTAACAATTGATGAGGCTGTGCAGTGTACGTGTTGTAGCTACCATTTCTAAATTTATTAAATGAAAAATTTTGTATTACAAAAAAGCATCTTTAAGTTTCTTACAAAGTTGTGTCATATTCAGAGTGCTTTTTCTAGCTATCTAGTACTACCTTTTTATTATTATTCAATCTAATTTGAAAATTAAGAAATTAAGGAAGACTACGAGGTTCAACTAAATATGCATGAAATGAAATTGATTGTAGATTACTATCTGATGTTTACATGAATTGAAATATCACATTACCTCATGTCACAAATACTATGTTAATAAAAAATAAAATAAAAACACAAAAAAACTCCCAGCAGATATCTGTCAACATAATCGCTTAATGAAAACTTCCATTAGTTTTTCTAAACACCTTCTAAAACACAGGTATGAAAAACCACTCTTGAATATGCTTAGCCTCATGAGCTACTCTTGGGTAACATTCTTTTCATAGCTGCATAGTTAACAGATGGAGAAATATGGGTTGAGTGTGGTGGCACATACCTGTAATCCCAGCACTTAGGAGGCTGAGGCAGAAGGATCACTACAAGTTTAATACCAACCTAGATTACAAAGTGAGAGTCCAACTTGAACTGCATAGTGAAACTCTGTCTAAAACACCAGAATAAATAAATAAATAAATAAATAAATAAATAAATAAATAAATGAAATGTGGCTTGTTCAGTCATCCCAGAAGCACTTCCATATTCCCCATCCCACTCAGAGCCTTCTCTTTTCCCCCCAAAATAATCATTTCCTTGTGGTTTCTTTATACTTTTTACTCAAAAGTGACTCCTGACTTTGTAAAAACTTGATATATCTTTTAAGTCTTTTCCTTACAATCATATGTTGAAGAACATAGACCTTTTGACTTATGGAGTTTACCACAGTCCAGGAACTACTCTGACCGAAGTATTTCCTCTTGGGCAGCAGAAAGGCTTTATCAGACTGAGGCATGACTATAGATAGGTGGTATGTTCTTTCATCAGGAGCATTATAATATCTGATATTTTGTTTTTATTAGCTGTTGCTGCTCAGTATCTAGAGCCTAAGTTCATTAGGGCTTATAAATGTTAGAAAAGATGGTTTACTTTTATTAGTTAGAATACTTTTTTAAGGAGATTCATTTGCTCTACTATTTGCTTCCTGTAATATAAAGGTCAAATAGGAAAGGAAAGATAAATCTTTCTATATACCTAGTTTTCAAGATAATTGGTTCAGATGGTGAGTAGTCTATCATTATTTGCTCATGGTTTTTAGTGTGTTTTGTGATATTTATTTACTTTTTTGTATTTTAGGACAGGGTCTACAGGATCTTACTACCTAGAGCAGATTCGGAGTGACCCGCCTGTGTTCAGCCTCTCAAGAGTTGGGGTTACAGGTGCATGGCACTACCCCGTCTCAATCACCAACTTGGCATGGGGGTGGGGCTGGCATGGCATGCTGGTGATTGATCCCAGCCAATCTGCTGAGCTATTTGGCTGGCCCTATTTTGTGAAATTTATTTATTTATTTAGGCAGAACTGGGGATTGAACTGAGACCCTTGCGCTTGCCAGGCAAGTGCTTATTCTACTGAGCCATCTCCCCAGCCCCATTTGTGGCAATTCTAATGTAAACTCAGACTGCATTTTCAGCCAATGGAAACCTCTTCAGTTTGGTGTGTAAGTCCTTTTGACATGATTAATAGTCTTTGATATCCTTGTTAACGTGTGTGATGATCTATTTTAGACTTATTTTATACATTCCCTTCTATAGAACTGGAATCAGCCATTTTCTCTAAGAAATGAGGAAGATATTTCAAGGCCCCAGTCTAGGCACTAAAGATAATTGCTTCTCAGTTTGTCATTGTGAATCTTTTTAGTGGGCAAAGTTAGGAAAATAAAATATATCAGATCAAGTACCTTATAAGTTCATACTGATATTTCCAGTTGAAATTCAAGATCAGTTTGTACTTTGTTCTTCTGTGCTACATTTATGTCTTCTTTTTCATACTGAAAATATGATGCTAGAATTAGTGATATGTAATTGCTTTACGTACAATAATCTGGAATCACAATGGTACTACTTTATTAAAAGTTTTTAAAGATTTTTTCCTATTTGCATATTCTATTTACATTCCCCTATTTTCATAGTTGTCCTGTATATTGTCAGTTTATATAATGATTACCTATTATGCTTGTTCCTCCCAGTCTTTGTCTTAGTTCAACTAATAACTATGCTTAATTAATGTTTAGCACCAGTCCTTCTAATAGTGTCTTTTTGTTCATTGTTCTCCTTAGTAGATTCCTTAGAAAGGTTTATAGGAAAAATGTCCCATGAAGTTTCTTACTTGTTCATAACATTTTGTTTTTGGTCTTTCTATCTGAAATTCATTTTTGGTAGAAATAAAAATCTAGGCTCATTTTTCATTTTCACAGATATCTTTAATCTATACTCATTTTTCTTCTGGCAAAAACATTGCTGTTGAGAAGTCTGATACTAATCTTACCTTCTCTATCTGACTAGTCATATAACCTCTTGGCCTAAATCATAAAGGATTTTTTTAATAAAGTTTGTTAATTTTGCTATACTATTTTATTGGTCATTCTGGATGATTCTGAAGGCTTTTTCAATATGTAGTTTCAAATATTGCTTTAACATTTCAAATAAGTATCATTTGATTATGGTTTTCTACATTTTCCTGTTCTGTTGCTTTTATTTCTCTTCAGAGAATCCTATCATCCATATTGCTCATTTTCAACATCACTTTCTTATAAATCCTATTTAATTCTCTTTGAAAAAATCTAACATAAATAATTAATAAGAGAGACTACTATAGAATATTTGCAAAGATAGTGCATAGATCCAGCATGCCCTTCACTCAGTATTCACATGTTACATTAGTAATATTTCAAAGTAAGAAACCAACATTGGGACCTTCCCATGAACTAAATTCCAAACTTTATTCATATTTCATTAGTTTCTCTGACCTAAGATCTAATCTGGGATATCACATTGCATTTACTTCATGGTTTTCTTTCATTTTTTAAAGTCAAGATGATTGTAGAATTATGTAAAGAATGTAAGGGATAAAACAGACTTCCCTTTCACAATCTTATTAATTTCCTTCAATGGTAACATTTTGCAAAACTGTTTCATACTATCTTGTAACCAAGGTATTGACATTGAAACATTTCCTAGTTTTACTTGTATATGATTTATGCATGTGTATGTGTATATTAAACTCACAGTTTTATTACCTGTCTAGTCAAATGTTCCAACACAAGGTCTTTTGAGTTCTTTTTTTATAACCATAACTACAGTGTATACTCAGCTTTCTTAACTGCTAGCAACCACTGTTTTCTTCCCTTCTAACATTATGTCATTTCAAAAATATCATGTAAGAATAGAATTATATGGTATAGCCTTTTGTGATTTTCATGCAGCATAATTTCCTGGAGATTCATTTGAATTGTTTATTATATCAATAGTGTGTTCCTCGTTATTGCTGAGAAGCATTCCATGCAATATATGTACCACAGTTTGTTTAACAGCGGGGTTATTGAAGAATAGCAGGCTATTGCTAAATGTATTCCTTTTCTCCATGTTTGTGTGTCTGCAGTGAACATCCATGTACAGATCTTTGTAGAAACTAAAATTTTTCATTTCTTGGGATTAATGACTAGGAATAGAATCACTGGTTTATAAGGTAGTGGCATAGTTAATTTTTAGGTAACTTTTTTATGTAAAAAACCTTTTTCTTAAAGGTATAAGCATTCATTTTCCTCTTCTGATTTCATCTTTATTTCTCAAGTGATTTAAATGTTTTTTCCAAAAATTTCTAATCACTTTTAGATTTTTTAATATTTCATGTATATTTTTCATGTCTTCTGTTGTTTTTAATACCTTCAGTTAATTTAATAAGTTTAGTAGATTATAGTGTTGCATTGTTTTGAGCAGGGCTCCGATATGCTTCAGTTTCTGTAGAGGCATCATCATTTATCTTGGCAGCTTAATTTTAATCCTTCTCCCAACAGGTGCTCTTCTCATCTTAGGTCTCTGTGTGGAGCGAACCCCGCCCTCTCAGCTGTGATAGTTTAGAGGCCCGCACCACCCTGGGCCTAGAGGCCCTTGCATTCGTAGCAGCCCACCGTATTTGGCCTTAACTTTCTTTGGTTTGATTGACTGCTGTCAACAGCTGGTCCAAAAAAATATTACACAGGGAATTCTAGAAACAAAATTCACAATTGTAAACAATTTTTATTAAAGTATGTTATTATAATCTGTTATGGTTATTAGCTGTTTATTGTGTCTTATTTATAAATTAAAACTTCATCATAGATATGAATGCAGAGGAAAAAAACATTACTGTGTTTCTTAGTCACTGTCCTTGTCATTGAAACACTGCACTGAATAACTGTGACATAAAAAAGGACTGATTGGGCTAGCTCAGTTGTCTTAAATGCCTGCTGGGGCAAACCCAGTCAGGTGCAGGGGACTGTGGTTCAATCCCCAGCTGTCCATGCCTTACCAGACCCACCCTTAAGGCAGCTTGAGCCAGCAAAAAAACCAAAAGGACTGATTTGGGCTCAGATTTCAGTAGTCTTAGTCTTAAGCATGATTGACTGGCTGCCTCCAGACAGAAGCACCTTGGTGGAAAGACTGGCACAAGAAAGCTGTTCACATCATGTCAGCCAGAAGGCAGAGGAAGAAGCTAGTTAGGGAAACATATCTTACCAGTTCATGCCCCCAGTGACCTGTCTCTTTCAGCCATATCCTATCTTCTAACAAATGCCCCATTATTTGGATACCTTCCACAAGCCTAACCTGGAAGTTCCTGGGCCTCTTGGGGGTCATCTAGATCTGAACCACAATACCATAATACTATTTATATAACTGGGGGTCCTGGAAAGTATTTCCCACCTATGAGGGAGAGACTCTATTATTGGAGTAGGAAGGCCCCTCTTGGTTTCAGCTGCTTTCCTTTAACTGTTTTGGCACATTCACTAGCAAATGCCAACTGGCTCTTTTGTGGTTCTCTTGGTTTCAGGCTTTTGCCCTTTTGTAGCTATCTTTTCTCCCATGTGCAAATCAATGACAATCAAATCTTGAGGCTATTGGTGATTTATCTATTTTCATATTTACCCAAAGGGTGTGTGGGAGTCTGTTAGATTTTTTTTAAGGCCTATTCTTGGGTTTTGGTGGTGTTATCTGGTTACTTTCTTTGTTTTTACTCATGAATCCAGGCACTAGGATTATGGGTGTGAGTGCTACCCATCCTGAGTAGCCTAGCTATGATAAAAGGAACACAGAGATGCTATTAAGGTCCCTTATTGCTTTGCTGCCTTCTGGCTGCCAAGAACTCTCTCTGTGATGTCACCCTGCCTTGGAGCCAGTCAATTGAAACCTTTACCAACTGTGATATAAATAAACCTTTACCTTTGGGTATTGGATATTTTATCTCAGCAGCAAGAAAAAGTAACTAAGGTAATACATTAACTATAGATAAACATCTTTCAGATTTCGCCATTTTTTTCCTACTAATGTTCTCTTCCTGCTTCAGGATCTAATCTGGTTTACTAATTTGTGTTTATACAACATGCATCTGTGTCTCCTCTGGCCTGTGACTGTTCCTTAGTCATTTGGTCATTCTCATCACTTTGAAAGTTTTAAAGAATATTGGTCAGAGATGTTTGAGAATACTGTATTTGGGCTTGCCTACTACTTGCTTGAAGTTAGCCTGGAGTTATGGGTTTGGGAGAAGAATTCCACAGAAGTAAGTTATCCTCCTTACGCTGTCCAAGAGTACATGGTGTTATAATGATTTATCATGTTATGTTAATCATTGTCAAGGCCCTGAGTTAAATCCCTGGTTCTGAAAAAAAAAAAAAAAAAAGACCATTGTCACTTGGTTGAAGTGGTAGGTGCCTTCTCTATTGTGAAGTTACTTCCCTCCCCCCTTTTTCATATTTTATTCTTTGAAAGTGAACTTTCCATTGCTTTCTTTGTTAGTAATCTTTCCATATTGTGACAGGATTCTTGGGTAGAGGACTTTGAGGAGAGAGGCTTATTTGGCTCACAGTTTAAGAGGCTTTAGTCCATAGTCACTTGGCTCCATTGTCTCCATTCCATGCCCATGGTGATGCAGAATATCATGGTGGGGAGCATGTAGTAGAGCTCCCTGCTTACCTTATGGTGGTTGGGGTGGGGAGGGGGGGAAGAGGAAGAGCCACGGGACAAAATGTACCTTAGAAGGCACACCTCTAGCGACCTGCTTCCTTCAACTAGGCCTCACCTCTTAAAGTTTTCATCACATCCCAATAGTTCCACTGGCTGGAGAGTAAACCTTCAACACATTCTAGATCTAACCTGTAACAGTCACCAAGCCCAGCCTATACTCCAGCTTCTATCCTTCTCACCACAGCTTTGAGTAAGGCATTTCCTGACAGAGCCTTGGTTCTTTTACTGGAGATGGATTAGTACTCAGAAATCAAGATCTGTGGTTGCTACATGTGTTCATGACTACTGAGATATTACTATTTCTAGAACTTGCCAATAATAATCTATTATGTATAGTACATGTTTATGTTTTTATATTTATTGATTGATGTATATTAAAAGAAACATGAGTTATCTTTTTTCCTTGCTTATTTATAACTTATTTTGCTGTTAGGGAGAAAACTGATATACATACAGCAGTTTCAGAATTGTTAACCTATACCACTATGAGGAAAAATTGATAACTAGCATATAATATTTATGTTCCTTCTTTTTTTGGTCCTATAGTACATAATTAAATTACTGTTTTCCAATGTTTCTTAGGTTATCTCTATTTTCTCCATGTTCCTTAGTGAGATTTCTGTTATATATGTTGAATGTAGTTGAATTAATGTATCCCTTTCTTTCATCCTGGGGACCTTTGACATCCTGGTTGGAACATATGTATATGTATTGCAATATGTATGTGTATATATATATTGTATAGTTCTATGAATGTTGGCAAATGAATATGATTGTGAATTCACTGTCCTAAGATTACACAGAACTTTTACACTAAACATTAATTCCACATGTGACCTTTTTTTTGTTTTTTAACTTCTCATGTTAAGAGATTGAACTTTGGGCCTTGCATGTGCTATGTGTGAATTCTGTTACTATTCTGTATCCATAGTACCTCCAGTCTGCTATATGGCCTTTTTATTGTCAACTACACCCCCTTTCTCCAAACCCAGGTAACTATATTTGTACGGGTCTATTTCTGGGCTTTTCTGTAATGTCATATAAATAGAATCATTTAATATGTAGCTTTCCACTTTTAGCTGTTTTTCATTTAGTGGAAGATACCTTATTTATGTTGTGTTGTGCAAGTGAATAGTAGATTCTGTTTTGTTGCTAAAGCATATTTTGTTTGGATGTACCCCCCCCGATTATTCATTGGCTTATTGAATGTTTTAGTTCTGCTTTCTTTACCTTTTCATCTAAATTTTAGACATTGTTTAGTCTAAACTAGTCTTAACTAAGCTTTACTAAAACTTGTGGGATTTAGATCAGAATTGTACTAGTTTTATAGATCAAAATGGGGAAAAGTCACAACAAGGTTATCAATTTGTATATTTATTTCTATATTTAAATTTGTATTTCTTTCCTCAGTTTTTAAATACTTTTCATTATTATCAATTCTCATATTTTCTCAAATATCTACCCAAGTGCTTTTCTTTTTGTCCAATGCTATTTTACATAGTTTTATTTCACATTCTACTTATAAAAAATACTTGTATTAAAAATGATATTATTTGTACACATTGATGTTATACATGCACCTTTGTTAAACTCACTTGGAGCTCATTTATAGCTTTTTTTCTAGTAGAGAAATTTTGGGGACAGTCATGTGTTTTACTTATTGAGACAGTTTTCTTTCTTTCCAATTTGCATGACTTTATTTATTTTTTTTATTGATTGTATTGCCTAGGACTTCCAGTATGGTATTGCATAGAAGTTAAGAGATGACGTCCTTGCCTTTTCCTGATTTTATGGTGAGAGCACTTAGTCTGTCACCGTTAAAAGTGATACTGGTGGTAGGATTTTTATAGATGCTCTTTGTGAGGTTAATTTTTTTCTATTAGTTTTTGAGAGATTCTCTTGTGAATGGATGTTGAAATTTATGTTACTTTTTTAATATATTAATATGATGTACTTTTCTTTATCTAGTCTATTAATACTATGAATTACATTGATTGATTATCATATATTATCATCTATCTATTGAACCCATTTTACCCATTTTGAACTCCATTTGATTGTTATGTTTTCACTTTTTCAAAATCTAGTATTAGAAAATAAATGAAAACTTCCTGAAATAATAGGGCTTATGAGCTGTATAAAAATAAAAACTTGCTAAGTCATGGGTTTATATTTAACAGCAGGAAAGAATAATAGTCTGCCAGAAGAATAAGATTTATATTTGTAAATGAAACCATGATGAAAGAAATGGTAACTTTTAAAATGTGAAATTATGTAATTGTATTTAAGCATTATATAATTGTTTTATCTTTGAAACATGGCCTCAGTGATACTGATCCAATCTTCTTGCTATTGCCAGTGAAAATAACAGTGTCTGACTACACTTAGCCACTGAAATGCCTTTGCTGCACCTTATTGAATATCTGTCGCCTGCAGTTTCCTTGTACCTCCAGGTGATGTGGCTGCCGGCAGAGGGAGCAGCTCTGTCTACTTTGCTGATTCTTCCTTTCTCTTCCTCCTTTCCCACAGGAATGCTTAGCCGATTATCAGGACTAGCAAATGTTGTTTTGCATGAATTATCAGGAGATGACACTGATCAAAGTATGACAGATCCCTTAAGCCCAGTGAGTAGCTCTGTTCTGATTTAAACTAATGAGACATGCATTCTGTGCTCTTCTGAGGAAAAGAATTTTAAAAAGATGTGAGCAGTCTCCCTTGTGCAAAGTAGAAATGAGGATTAAGAAGAGCATTATGGGCTGAGGGGGTAGCTCAGTGACATAAACTCGTGGCCGACAAGCACAAGGTCCTGAGTTTGATCCCTGGGACCAAAAAAGCATTATGACTTCATAAATGATCCTCCTTAAGTTTTTTGTTTTTTGAGATTTTGAGGATCTTCATTTGTTCTGGGCCTTTTTAGTACCAGATTGTTTAAACTCCTCCTCCTTGGGTACATACTCCTAATTCCAGTAGAAGGGTTTCAATGACACGTGTGTGTGTGTGTGTGTGTGTGTGTGTGTGTGTGTTTGTGTATTGAAGTACTGCTTAAGTTTGAGAATATCTGTGTGCTTTTATAAATTTGCTATAAAACTTTTTATAGTTTGTATTGCAGTTTTCTAGGGACCATAACAAGTCAAAAGAAATGTCTTTTCTAAAAAGATAAACGGTAATACATAGTGGTTACAAGAGTTTTGTTCCACAAACTCTCTTTCACTTACTCTTTTATGATCTTTACTTTCCTTTATTTTTCTCTTTGGTAAAATTAGGTAAGAAAACCTTAATGAGATAAAATTGCATTGTAATGCAATTGCATTGCATTGAAATGAATATGATAACAGCTGTTGGGTAAGTTAGAAAGAGTCTTAAGTTTTAAAATAAATGAGTTGGTCAAAGGTTGTTGAAATGCAGGAACTCCTACTTGAAAGCTAATACCTTTTCTTTTCCTGATACATTGGTATATTTTTCTGTATTCTAGCAACTAGCCCAGGACTTGAACATGGAGCTTCCTAACAGAATGCAAGAGGATGTTCTGGAGCGCCTGGCTCGTGCAGAGAAGTTGGTGGCGGAGCTGAAAGATATTATTAGACAGAAGGAAGTTGAGCTGCAGCAGAAGGATAATGTTTTACAGGTACTGTTGTTTGTCTTTTCTTGCAGAACATTTGGTAAGGAACAGAGATGCTATTCACCTAGATATTCCTCTTAAATTATTAGAGAACCTGGTTCTTATTTCTTTTTTGGAGGGAGGCAGGTACTGGGGATTGAACTCAGGGCCTTGTGCTTGCCATGCTAGGACTTATGCTGCTGAGCTTTCTCCTCAGCCCCTGGTTCTTATTTCCTATAGCGTGATGCTTACTGAAATTAACTTTGATTATGTGCTGGATAAGTGATGAAAAAATATTTATGTATTTATCATCACTGTTCTCTGTAGGAAGAAAGAAAAGCTGCTGATAACAAAATTAAAAAAATAAAACTTCATGCGAAGGCCAAAGTAACTTCTTTGAATAAACACATTGAAAAAATGAAGGTGCAAGGAGGGTCTGCTCTGCCTACAGGACCTGAGTCAGAGGAGTCATTCTCCAAGGTAGGGCACAGGATGTAGCATGTCTTTTCAGAGTCAGGAAACCCTTGCAGTGTAGAAATTCTTCAGTAGTCCCGTCATGTTTGGTGCAAAAGATAGCACTGAATTCTGTCTTTGCTTAGTGAACTCATAGTTTGGTCTGCCCATCTCTACCCACGGGAAGAATAGAAAACCTTCAGAAAGTGAGTGTGAAATACCAGTGTCACCTAGACTTTTAGACAATTGCAAAGAGAAAGAAGTACTGTGCTTTAGAGAGAAGAGACATATTTTAAAAGACTTTGAAGATTTAAATTGGCACTCCTACTTTGAAGTCTGTTAACTCAGTGACTTAATGCAGGGAAGTCTGTACCCTCAAATGGCCATAGGGGTAGATGAACATTCATGGACTGTGGGCTGAACTGGCCAGACTACATTGATCTCCTGTAAGAAAAGCTGTCTAGGTTATTGGACACCACCAACAAAGTAATTTACAGGTGGAGATACTGATGGCGAAAGAAAGTTGCCTTTTGAGAAGTAAAGCACTTTTGCAGGATTTATTTTCATGACTCTTTCTTTATGATTAAATACAAATGGTCACATTCAGACAGATATATAGACAACAAGATCTCAGTTTTGAGGAGAGTTTGGAGCTGATATGGAGGCAGGCATGTCATATATGCACGAAGTAGTTAGTGTTAGACTCTAGACTTTACCCTGACTAAGATTAAGAAATTATATATACATATATATCTTGTTTTTGGCAGGACCAGGGATTGAACTTGGCCCTTGCGCCTGCCATGGAAATTATATTTCCTTAATGTCCTGTGTTTTCCCTTTTGGCTTACTATATTGCTTTCTTGGTGTTCTTAGTTCTTGGGAGGAAAGATGTTGATCAGTCCTCTAGGCACACATGGGGTACTGGCTAGCTCCCCAGCATGCTGATGGTCTTTCTTTTCAAAGACTCATGCCTAGAAAGCATCACTTTTTCTGAATCAGTAACCTCTTTAAAGCTTCTATTAATCTTCTCAAGGAAATTCTTCATTTGGATTCTTTTTTTTTGTTGCTGTTGGAACCGGTAATTGAACTCAGGCCCTTATGCTTGCCAGGGAAGTGTTTATTCTACTGAGCCATTTCCCCCAGCCCCTATATGTGGATTCTTTTGTGACTCTTCAGCTTTTCCTCTGATCACCCCTCTCCCTGGCAGTAGTAGTGCTGAGCTCTCTCTTCCCATGGTGTTTGTTCCTTCAAATGTCTCTCATGCTGTCAGACTTTTATTTTTATTTCCTTTTTGTGGCAGGCTCATCCTGCCCTAGGGGCAGGACTGGTGTGTCATGTGGTGTCAGGGATCCAACCTCCTCCATCCTTGCACTTTGCAAACTAAGCTTGCCTATGCAGGTTTTTTAGACTGCTGAGCTGTCTCCCAGGTCCTGTCAGACTTTTAAATTATCCACTTTATATTCTGCTTTTTAATTTAATTTTTAACTCTGAGACTTTGAACATCCTACAGCCTCATTTCCTTCCTTTGTTAAATAAATGATTTGTAGCAGTCCCCGTGAGTTCCAACATTTTAGCAGCCTTCTCATTATATATGCAATACAGAGCTAGGTATTCTGCAGAAAGTATAGTTGAAGAGATGATAGCCATTTCCTGTTGCCTCATTAAGTATTATTTGAAAGAAAATATAAAATCATTCTTGTACTATATTCTGCTTTTTAATTTAATTTTTAACTCTGAGACTTTGAACATCCTACAGCCTCATTTCCTTCCTTTGTTAAATAAATGATTTGTAGCAGTCCCCGTGAGTTCTAACATTTTAGCAGCCTTCTCATTATATATGCAATACAGAGCTAGGTATTCTGCAGAAAGTATAGTTGAAGAGATGATAGCCATTTCCTGTTGCCTCATTAAGTATTATTTGAAAGAAAATGTAAAATCATTCTTGTACTTCTAATAAACAGAACTAAGTTTGGGATTCAATAAGGAGAAAGAATCCAGTATGGTGGCACATGCCTGTAATCCCAGCACTTGGGAGGCTGAGACAAAAAGATCACCACAAGTTTCAGGCAACATGGTTTATATAGTGAATTCAAGGCCAGCCTGAACCACATAGTGAGGTCCTGTCTCAAAAAAAACAATGACAAAATGGGGAGATAGAATCTGGTTTCTATGAAAAACTTTTTTGTTCATTTATGTGTTTGCTACAGGGTCTTAGGATTGAGAATCGAACCCTGGTCCCTGCACTTGACAAAGCAGGCAATTAGTCTGCTGAGCTATCTTGCTGGCCTTATGAAAAACTTTTTAAAAATACACCATTGAAAGATTTGAATTTCCCTCAGTGGCCCTTTTCTGAAGTTCTGCCTCTTAGCAGCAGCTATAGTTTGCTAAGCTCTGTCATTGACTTTGCAAGGCAGCTGTACTGCGAGTTTTCTGTAAAAGTTTATTCCTGCAGAGCACTGACTGCCCTTACTTTAGACAACAGCTGTCAGAATAGGAAATTTGCCAATATTTTCCTGCTTTTGATGGCTTTCCAGTATTTTCAGATAACTGTTTTCTATATTGTCTAGAATGTATAGCTGTTCTCCGTGTAGTATAGATCTAATAGGAGATCGCGTTGCTTGGGGACTTGTACTAAAACCAGAAGTCCCTGATGTTCCTTGCTTTTGGTTAGATTTTTTTTTCTCATGCCTTCATCAGTTTAATAAAGCTATAGTTAAATGATTATATATAAAGAACAAATAGCCTTTTAATTAACTGACTTTATCTGTTGCATTTTTAGCATGGCAAGAGTTTCACAGAAGAAGATTTGGAAGTAGAAAAGATAAAACATGACCTCCAGGAAAGGGACAAGCTAATTAGCAGTTTGCAAGCCCAACTTACCCAGGCTCAGACAGAGCAAGCTGCACAGGTAGGGAGGGGTATGAGTTACCTCATAATCATTAACTTTATGAATTATTAATGCCCACTAACAAATACCTTTTCATTGATGCTCAATAGATAGCTATCTGTGTGTCTATCTGTTCCCTCCCTCTGTTCCCTACCTTATCCTCCCTTTCTACCTGCTCTCCCTTCTTTTCCTCGGTCTTTCCAAGTCTACAGATTTTATTTGAGTACAGTACATAGGTCTTTGTTATTCTTGATTGATATTTGTAAATATCCAGCATGCTGTTTGATACATTTTTATTTCAGATGGTCTTTTTGTTTGGCGGAACCAGGGATTGAACTCAGGCCCTTACACTTGGCAGGGAAGCACTTATTCCCCTAAGTCATCTTCCCGGCCCCACATTTTTATTTCAGAAGTTTTCTTTAATTATATAATCTGTATTTAAACTGTTCCCTTGTATTTATTTTCTTTTTTGAAAACATGTTATTCTTTTAGGTGATCTTTGATATCTCCAATATGTATTGTTTTCTTCAGTTTCTTATTACCTCTATTTCACTACATACTTCCTGTTATGTCATTCTTTGCGAAGTTCTGTCACTTTATTTCTGAGTTTTTCTTGTTTATAGTTTTCTTTTATGTCCTGTACAATTTAAAACTTTTACAAAAATTGTTCTGAATAGGTTGCAATTTCTGTTATTTGTCCATGTCTCTGGTTTTGTCACCTGCCCTATATCATTGTTAGTGTATTTTTTTTTTTTTTAAATACTAGCTTCATATAGGATTTGATCCTTTTTTTTTGGATTCGATCTCGATCCTTTCCTGTTCCTTATTTCCGTGGGAAAATTTTTGAACCTTTAGAAGAAAGAAAATTTTTGTATGTAAGACTCCTATACCTGTTGTTTTTGTGTTGTGTTCAAATATATGGGAGCTAGACTGCTTAGATTTGTAGCTTTCTTTTCTCTGCTCTCACTGGCCTATACCAAAGCTGTTATCTTGGTAGGAATAAGTTTACTTGTAATCACCACAAACTGCAGCGAACCCATTTGTCCATCAGCTGATGACTATTTAAACAAATTGTGATTTAACTATACAGCGTGCGTGATATGACTTAGGAATGAATTGTATGTCAGTAGTCTGCCAGTCTGCCTTCATCTTCAACTTAAAAACCTATTATTATTAAATTAGAAAAATATTTAATTATAATTAAAATAGCAGTTTACGTTTCCATTTAATTACCAATTGTGATTTGTACTTATACCAACTGTTATTGATCTCCGTTAAATATTTAAATACCGACAGTGTTACATAGGGGTATAGAAGAAAATCGTTCCAACTGACTCAGACCCTTGATGCTAACTGTGTGCTCTGAGGTGCTTATATAGCACCTCCATAATCACTTACCTGGTGCAGCAGGCCAAGTGTTAATATTGTCATACCAAAATAAAGTTGTATTTAATAGAAAAATTATTATTTACAATTTAATAATACTAAAAGTGAAATATTCCTTTCCTATCAGTCACATTTCAAGCCCTCTGTAGTTTCGTATGGCTAGTTCATACTCAATTGCACAGTATGTATAGAGACCTTCCCTTTTTTCTGTCTCCATCATCCCTGTTCTGCATAGTTGTTTTGTTTCATTGTGGCACTCTGGATAGAACCTGCAGCACTGTGCAGATTAGAAGTGTTCTGCCAGTGAGCAGTTAATACTTTAATTTGTTTCGTTTCCTTTTTTTCAATTGTTTGTACTTTTTCTCTTTTTAATTTCTTATACATTTCTTCTTTTCTTCTTACAATTTTCCAGACATATTTGGTAATATGAATAACTGGTTGCAAGACAGCACTGTGTATCACTATCCCCTACCACCTTCATTTTGATTTTCCTCCTAGAAGTTCCTTCTTAGTACATGTCAGTGTCTTAAAAGGGAGCTTTGGTGAGTCAGTTTTGAGAGAGTAGAGAAACTACATTGCTTTACCCTTTTAGTCCATTGTATTGTAGACACACCCTTGCATATTCCCAGTAATGAAGATGATAAAACCCTACTGCTATTAAAATGTTGGCCAGCTGTTCATTCCAATAATTTCATGGGGGCTATTTTGAACTTTTCCTCTTCAAATGACCATCATATGTTACTCTATTTCTGTCTTTTCTATTACAAGTATCCATGCAAGTCTTATAAATTTTGGTAGTTTGTCCATTTTAATTGGCTATATTTTAGGGTTTGTGGGACTACCTTCCTTATTTTATCATAAATATTATCTTTTATTAAAATTTTGTTTTACTGTCCTATCTTTTTTGTGTATGAGAATTCTGAGAAACTGCAAATAATAATGCTACTGTTTCTGTCTTCCTCTGACAAATTTTGATAATTTCTTTTTAAAAACCACAGTATTTAGAAATCCCTTTGATGTCGACTGGAAATTAGAAGGAAATGCAGTAGGTACATTGGGCAGATGAGAAAGGTCAGTCAAAGAATTAAGGATGCTAATCTTTTTGCTTAAATACTTCATTTCTTAAATTAGACCCACATGTGCAAACATCATATTGTCTCCTTAGTGTGGAGAACCTGAAAGAGAAAGATGGAATCTGAAGGGTACAACAGACACTGGTAAAAGGAAATGAACTTATTCAAAATGAAAGAGTTACTGAGTTGAGAAGGACAGGACAGGGAATCGGGAAAAGAGATATATCTATGTATGTAAGCAGGATGTTTTTATCAACTATACTGTGCATTTCTGCTGGTTTATGGAAAGAAGCAGTTAATGCTTTAATTTGTTCAGTTGTTTGTACTTTTTCTTTTCTTAATTTCTTATACATTTCTTCATTTCTTTCTTGTTCCAATTTTACATGTATATATCTGGTAATATGTATTACAACAAATGCTGTGAAATTCATATTACTTTAAGTGAAAATCTGTATCACTTGTAATTTTTTTCTGTTTTAATTCTAATTTGTACTCTTTTAAAAAAAAATGAAAACATATATTTTATTTCTCCTGTATCTCCAGCTTGATAAGAGTTCTGCAGAGGTAGAAGAATTTGTGAAGATGAAGCAGCAGCTCCAGGAGAAGGAGGAGCTCATTAGCACTCTGCAATCCCAGCTCAGCCAGACACAGGCAGAGCAGGCTGCACAGGTAGGGCAGATGGTACCTTTCCTCAGACAGTTATGAAATCCAGTGTGTTACTACCTGGCAAGGCTATGGAGACAGTAACTTCTTAACCTTTGAAGATGAAGGTATAGTAAGTAGTGTTACAGTTCAGCTGGACGGATGCAATAGCAGAGGAAATTAGAAGCATAGTACACAAGCAAGCTAGAAACTCTCAAAAGGGTGTTACTTACATTGGTGAATTTGCCGTACTGTAACTCATGACTATTTCTCAGTTTCATAGGTCCCAAAACTTTTGGTAGCTCATAGAAATCCAGTCTCTTGGGGCTGGGGAGATGGCTCTATAGAATAAGTGCTTCCCTGGCAAGGGCAAGGGCCTGAGTTCAATCCCCTGTTCCACCAAAAAAACAAAAAAAAAACAAAACAAAAAAAGAAATCCAGTCTCTTAGGAATGGGCTCACATTGAGGAAAAGAGCCTAATTGGTAAGCCAAAAGAAATACAAATAATTTGGTTCATTCATTCCCTAAAATCTTAATGGGAAAATAAATTGTAATTAAAAGGTTATTTAGTGACTATATCATGAGAAGGTGGTATGGGTCATGTGATTCTTTGTTAAATGGCACTAGTTTGTAACATTCTCCTTTGTATTCATCTCTGCCACCTGGATCAGACGGTTTGCACAAATGTCCTCAGCTCTTCCTGTTTTTCTGAGTTTTCTAATTGACCACTCACCCTCATACTTTTCCTTTGGGAACCCTTTTGAATCATGCCACATTTTATCCCTGAGGCACCTCTGCACATAGCAAATCTTATCCACCTGTACTAGTGATGCCTTCTATGGATGGCCTACTGCTATAATATAGTTAAAATTTGTGTCCTAAAATCCTTGATTTTACCCTATTAACTTTACCAAAAAGCAATTAACATCACAAAATATTTGGAGAGGTGAAGGACATTGCTATATGAAAGTTAAGAAAAGTTATGTGGAAAAGTTGGGATTTAAGCAAACCCATGAGAATAGATACTATATACACAGATAGAGGAAGGCATTTCAGTTGTACTGAAGGGTATGTGAGTGAAGTTGAGAAAATAAATTCAATAAGCTTAAGGGAAGGAAGTTAGGTGTGTTTGGCTATGCAAATATTACAATGTGTGTGTACATAAAACAGATTTCCATTCAGTAAGCTTAGGGGAAGGAAGTTAGATGTTTTTGGCTATGTAAATATTACAGTGTGTATGTACATAAAACACAGGTTTCCAAATTCATACTTAGGTTAAAATTGAGACAATCAAAAATTGTAAGGATTGGGCTGGAGAGATAGTTTGGTGGTCTAAGCACCTGCCTGGCAAGAGCAAGGTCCCAAGTTTGATGCCTGGTACCATATTTGCCCTGGAAACTCAGACATGCCATGCCAGCCTGAAACAGGATGTGGTGGTATACCTGTAATCCCAGTGCTGGGGAGGCTGAGACAGGAGGATCACTATGAGTCTGAGATGCATAGGAGATGCTGTATCAAAAATAAAAACCAACAGGGCCAGCCAAGTAGCTCAGCAGATTAAAGCGCCTGCAAGCAGGCACAGGGTCTGGGGGTTCAATCCCTGGGCCTGCCATGCCAGCCCTGCCCCTGGGGCATGCGGAGAGACAGCAATTGAGACTACATGCACCTGTAATCCCAGCCCTTGGGAGGCTGTAAACAGGCAGATCTCTGTGAGTCTGATCTAGTAGTGAGATGCTGAATACCTTCTAGACCCTTCCCTAAAATACAGTAAATAAATAAATAAAAACAAAAGTTATAGGGATTTTTTTTTAACTGACAAGAAAGCTAAGCTCAATTAAGGTGTCCAACTGAGAAAGCAGTATTGAAAGGCCCAGTGTAAATGAGCGAGCTAAGACTGATCAGTCAAGTGTTTTCAGTCTAGACCTTAAGGAAATGAATGAGCAGGCACCGAGTGTCCCATAGTTTGCCCATTTATTTCCATTACATTCTGTTATGAGCCATGACAAATGTGTCTGAGCTAGAAGCTTGCAATTAATGCCAGCTAAAAATAGCTATTTGGGGAAGTGGGTTGGGTATGGTTGTAGAGTATTCTAAATGAAAGTATTTTCACTTTAGAGAATGAGAATTTCAAAGAAAATTTTTAACTATGAGTGGGATATTGAAAGAAATATCCAGGTTTTAACAGAAATCTAACTTTACTCTGTATTTATAATATTCTAATCTTTTTAGAACTTTTGAAAGATCTCCTCCTTTTGTATTTCAAACATTTTTGTACTCACAAAAATATAGTTGCTAATTGAAATTTATATTTCAGCTGACTTCTAAATAATAGGTTTTCTCTTACATGGAAAGCTGCCTTACTGTGGGCCTCTCTTTTCCAGCATTTTCATCCTTGATATTCAAAACTGAATTAAAGAAA
This sequence comes from Ctenomys sociabilis, assembly GCA_004027165.1. NCBI lineage: Eukaryota > Metazoa > Chordata > Mammalia > Rodentia > Ctenomyidae > Ctenomys > Ctenomys sociabilis. The sequence goes on from PVKA01023444.1 coordinate 27,576, forward strand.
ACCCTACTGCTTATCAGTGCTTAGTGTCTGTTTTTGGAGAGTAGTTGTAAGCTTGTTGTGAACCACTTGGGGAGTGTAACTTGTCTAGTTTCTCTGGTGTGTGTCTTCAGTTGAGTTCCATGCAGCAGGTGGTCCGGGAGAAAGATGCCCGCTTTGAGACACAAGTTCGTCTTCACGAAGATGAGCTTCTTCAGTTAGTAACCCAGGCAGATGTGGAAACAGAGATGCAGCAGGTGTGTTGCTTGAACACTTATAGAATGACTGTCATTTTGGTTAACATTTAATCAAGACATCACAGCCACCTTTAAACCACTATCCTTCCTCACTACTCTCCACTAGGTTTTAACGTGCTTCTCCTTGCGGGCTTCTTTTTGTTGTCCTTATCTTTGGTTCCATGTTACTTATTTTTTCTTATCTTTATCTTGGTTTTTACTCCTCTAATCAGGCTGATGGAAGTCCAGAGCTTAGTTTAATTGGGGAATGTATGGAGTAGTCTGGGCTTTATTTTTCTTCAGTTTATTGATTACATTACCTTCCTACATTAAAAACTTGATCCACAGCTTCAAATCAGTGAAGACTAAACTTTCAAAAAATTGAAGATGAAAAGAATTGGCTTTGAAGCAGTGAAAATTTTATTAAATTTAGGTGATTCCATTTTTAAAAGTTCATTGAGTAGATTTGGAAGATTGGCTTCATTGTATTTGAGTTCACCATCTACTAACTCAAAGTTACTCATTTCTGTTTGGTGTGTAGTGTATTATGAGGCACTCTTGTAGCACTTTGTGTTTGGTCTGTTGGATTGTTTCCAAGTGAAACTTCTTTCAAGTTCTAAGCACTCTTTCAAAGTGTACCAGTAAGTTTCAGAATATATGACTTAGTTAAGTGAAATATTGTTCATGCTAGTCATTGATTTATTTATTCATTGAGTGTTTTCTTCAAGAACCTGTTCTGTGCATGAATCTAGAAGAAAAATGTTCTTGCCTACAAAGCACATTCTCTTTGGTGGGTGAGATATACATGTTACTTGCATTATTTAGAATAATATATAATTTTGAAAGCATATAAGTCATTTTTCTATAATTATTAGAAAGGCTCCCTAATTCAGGGACTTGAATGTTCTGAGCTGGGTTATTGTCAGTGCTCTGGAGAAGACAGTTTGATCGTTCTTTGTTCTGGTGAATGGGGAGCATGGCATGTTGTTGTCTCACTCTTGATCATTTCTCCTATATCCCCAAATTTAAATACACAAATCTCCATGACATGTTGAAATAATAGAGCTCATTAGTTGGCACATTATGTCTGATATATTTTCTTTACAGAAATTGAGGGTGCTGCAGAGAAAGCTTGAAGAATGTGAAGAGGCCTTGCTGGGCCGTACTCAGGTGGTAGACTTGCTGCAACAGGAGCTGACGGCTGCTGAACAGAGAAACCAGGTACTGCCTATGTGGGAATTGTTCACGTCTACTTCAGTTTGCCTAGCAGTGGTATAAAAGTGTATGATAGCCTTCAAGAATTGATGCTAGTTATTTGTTCTTTCAGTAGATACTCTACTTAAGTTATGGTGATACAATGATAAGCAAAACAAATGCAGTTCCTTCCCTCCTGGAGCTTGCATCACATATATTTCTTCTTCCTTTGTTATTTTAAGTCTAGAGTCCTACTTTCTCTAGAATGTCCTATTTTCCTCAAATGTGCTTCATCTCTTTCCTCCTCCACTTCTTGGAATATTCTTATGCTTTATTGTATGGTCTCTGCTTTGCCTGTTTTGGTCAGTTCTTTTGAATTGAGATGATCCCCTGATGCAGTGTTTCCTGAGACCCAGAGATGATGAGATATTCTAATACCTTAACATTCAAGTAGCCCACATTCCCTAATATAATGCATCCTGCTGTTCTCTCTCATACCACCCCCATTGTCATCGACATTGAGGTCTGCTCATCTTTCCAATTGTTCTTCTAGTGGGTTATTTCTTCTGTGACTCCTCTGTGTTCTCTGTGGGCCCATTTGGACCACTGATAGCAACCTGTGGTTCCATAACACTGTCCTATCAATTCATATAGCCAGATCCTCATGCAGAGTTGGTGCTACAGTTCACTTTCTCTTTTTGTTCATCTGGGAGCTAGATACTGCTGGAAAAAGTTAACCATATTCTTTCTCCTTAGTTTTCAATTCTCCTTCTTGAGGCAGGTTTTCTTTCTAGCACAGAAATGTTCTACTTTTATTCTTGTGAAACCTGTACTGTGGCCCAGTCTCTTCTCTGGCTGTGATTAGAAAGTAAGATTCAACTTTATAGTTGTGCCACTTACTAGATAGTTCCACCCAGACATTCCATCTTGTAATGTTTATAAAATTATCTATTAGTAATATTATGAATCGTCATGACAGCCATATGGAGTAGACACTATTATTGTTCTCATTTTCACAGATGAAAAATTCAGGTGTAAAGAATCTATATGTACCTCAGGTTGATTTTTTTAGGTTCTGGATTTTTCATCCATAAAATGAGAGTAATAGTATTTATACCATGAGTATGTTATGAAATTACCTGAAATTGTATCTGAAAGTATTTAGGACAGTATATAATGTATTCAGTATAGTACAACAGCTAGACTTACTGTGATTCTGCCATTCTGTAGAATCATGAAATACTTCCAAATTATCAGAGCTAGTGAACATTTTCTAAATTTTACTCTGTTGGACCTTTGGGCTTTGTTGTTGATCAGTCATTCCTTGACACTTTCATTCTCTTGAGTGTTAGAACATCCATTATCTTGGTCTTCTGCCTGCATCTCTGGAGCTTTTGTTTGGTTCAAACTTCATAGACTTCTTTCCCTGCCCGTTATAGTGTTTCCCAATATACCAGAGTTAGTCCAGTATTTTCTCTTTCCTTCTTATGGTAGATATAAGGCTGCATGCCCATTACTACTAATTTCTTCCTGGGGGACTTGGTATATTCTCATTTCCATGCTGATTTGTGAGTATCCCTTAGATTCAGCAGGTGAACACAGAACTTCTCCCCTTAAAAAAAATTATTTTGGGGCTGGGGAGATGGCTCAGTGGAATAAGCGCTTCCCTGGCAAGCACAAGGGCCTGAGTTCAATCCCCGGTTCATATATATATATATATATATATATATATATATATATATATATATATATATATATATATATATTTTTTTTTTTTTTTACCATACAAAATAAAAATAATAGCTCTACCATATGCCTTAATAAGCTCATTACTTGAAACATATTGTTTCAGTATTCCCTTGTTGCTGGGACAAGTACCTGATGCCCAAAATGGAGGAAGGAAAGGTTTATTTAGCTCCCAGTTACTGGAGGTTTCAGTCATAGTCAGGTGGCTTCAAGGCAAAGTGACACAGAGCAAAGAGTAAGAAGAGCCAAGGGAGGAGTAATAGCACCAGTGGCAACAGAAAGGAAGCCTGTCTCTCTTAAGTTGCATTCAGGCTTTCTGCCCCAGGTTGGAGGAAGTACTCACACCCATAATCCCCGCAGTACTAAGACCCATAATCCCAGTGGATCATGAGTTAATCTCAGACTCTAGAAGTCTTCACCCCATGTCTGCATGAGGTTTTTTTGGGGGGGGCAACTAGATACAAATACAACACATACCCTGAGAAATAAGATCAGAATGTTTAAGATACATCTGCACTCATGTTTATTCTGCACTGTTCACAAATAGCTGAGATACGGAATCAGCATAGTCACCTGTCAATGGGTGGATGAATAAAGAAAATGTGATATATATTTATACATACAAAGTAATATTATCTAAGTATAAAAAAAGGAAATTTTGCTTTTATAACTGTGGATTTAGAGGGTTTTAAGTAAGTCAGGCACAAATATACAAATGTCACATTTTTTAGCTTATATGTGGAAGTTAAAAAGTCGATCTCAAAGAGAGAACAGAATAGTGGTTATCAGAGCCTGGAAGAATGAACTATTACACAGTTACACTGCAACTATGTACAATTATTGTTTGTCAATTAAAATAAAAATATATTCACCCATATTTTTTTTTTTTTTTTGCAGAACTGGGGATTGAACTCAGGCCCTTATAAAATAAAAATATATTAAAAGCACAGAAAATCTATTATTTTTACCTGTTTTAATCAACTATTCACTCAAAATAATAAAACTTATTATACTTTCTTAGCTCTTCCATATTCTTTAACCCCTACAACTAATTATTAATTTCTGTTAATTTTTTTCTCTTAACTAATTCTTCTATTTATTTTACTCCTGCTTTTTTCTGAGATGCTGGGGCATGTAGTATTGTTTTCCGTCCTTTGACTTTGAGCCTATGAATGGCCTTTTGAGTTAAGTGTGTTTCTTGTATACAGCATATTGTTAGATTTTGTTTCCTAATCCACTGTGCCGGTCTATTCTCTTAATTGGTGAATTGAGTCCATTTACATTGATGGTTACAATTGAAATGTGTTGACTTATGTTTGTCATGATAATTTACCTGCTGTTCTTTACTCCTTTGTATCCTGTGTTTAATTGTCTGTCCTGTTTAGTGGGTTCCTTCCGTTCTCATTTGTGTAGTTCTGGTCATTGTGGTCTCTTTCTCTAGAACCTCTTTCAGTAGCCTGTGTAGGGATGGCTTTGTCATCATGAAATTCTTTAGTTGTTCTTTGTCGTGGAAGTATTTCACTTCTCCATCAAACTTGAAAGAGAGTTTTGCAGAGTATAATGGTTTGGGCTGGAATTTGTTTTCATACAGGACTTGACAAACTCTGCTCCATGCTCTCCTTGCCTTCATGGTTTGTGTAGAGAAGTCGGCTGTAATTCTGATGGATTTTCCTTTGAATGTGATCTGCTTCTTCTCTCTAGCAGCTTTCAGTATATTATTCTTGTGTTGGATTTCTGGGACCTTGACTATTATATGTCTCAGTGTGTTTTTACTTGGGTTGAAGTTATTTGGTGTTCTGTATGCTTCGGTTACATGGATGTTGGATTGTTTCCTCATATTTGGGAAGTTTTCTGCGATTACTTCTCCCCAAATTCTTTTTGTCATTTGTATTGACTCCTTCATTCTCATTGATGCCAATTAATCTCACATTGTTCATCCTGGCATCATCTTGCAGGTGATGGATTATTTTTTCCTGCATTCTCGTTGTTTTTAAGAGATTCTTTCTCACCTTTTCACTAGCTGCACCAGCGTCTTCAAGATCTGAAACTCTGTCTTTTCTTTCACTCAAACGGTTTTGTAGACTCGTGATTGGTATTTTTAATTCTTCTATATCTCTTTGACTCTGTTTCATGCATTCTAGTTATTTTCTGTATTGCTCATTCAAGGAATCTGTCATATTTCTGATCTCTATTTTTTTTTAATCCATGTCCTCTTCAGATGTAGTTATTCTTTTTCTGCAGAGTTTCTTCCAAGTTGGGTTCCTCTGTATATTTCCGGACTTGTTTTTGTATTTCAGATGCTATGATTTCAAAGAATTCTTTTTTTTTCAAAGAATTATTTTTTGATTTCAGAAATTATTTCTGCTTTGAGTTCCTCATGACCTTTCTGCTGCTGTTTCTTTGCTTCAGATGCTGTTAATTCATATGTTTAAGGTGGAATAGTGCTCTCTGCACTTGTTCTGGGTGAGCATCAGTTTTCCCTCAGATGTTTCTGGATTTGATTCTTTATTTCAGATGCTATGTACTCAGATATTTCATTTTTATTTCAGGAATTAATTCTTGTCTGAGTTCCTTTATACCTTTTTGCTGTTGTTCCTTTGCTTCTGTCTCTGTTAATTCATTCATTTCAGCTGAGCTAGTATGCTCTGCACTTACTTTTGGACTCGAGACCTGAGATTGCATTCTTCTCCTTGTCTTTGTCATTTTGTATAGCACTGACCTCTGACCTTTGGTGTAGAGCCTTGGTGCAGCTATAACCTTAGTGTGTAATGAGATTCAGTTGCTAGTCTGTTAAGTTTGAAATTATCCAGTTATGCCTGGCCTGGATCTTGCTGTTGTGTTCAGTTCCTTTTTGCTGCAGCTCCTGTGGTTCCCCTCTGTTGGTTCCTGGCCAAGCTGCGCTGTGTCTGTGGCCCTGGGATGGAATCGGGGATCTCTGGGAAAGGGGATTGCTGGGAAAGGTCCCTCCGGCATGGTGGCGGGCCTGGAGCTCTCATTCACTGGCCAAGATGCACTGGGTCTGGGGGCCCTGGATGGAATCCTCTATTTATTTTAATTTAGTGGTACCAGGGATTGAACTCGGGACCTTATACTTGCCAGGCAGGCGCTAATGAGCCATAGCCCTGGCCTTCTTAACTAATTGAATCTGCTCACCTCTTTGTCAGTAATTTCAGTGCTATAGTTCCAGCTCAGGAACATTTGTGTTTAGAGGGCACTTTCTAACAGCTTTTTCTTTGCCTCTGTTCTCTCTCCCATGCCCCAGTATGTCCCCTCTTTGGCAGTCAGAGGAATGTTTCCAAAACCCAAAGGCTCTTCATTAATTAAAATAGCAAAATCCATGTCTCTTTGATGATATGATATGTAAGAGTCTTGATGTTGTGCATATATTTATTTTGCTAGCCTTATTTCCTGTCTTTTCTTACCAGAGCCCTCCCCTCCTACTAACTCCATAGTTATATAGAAAACTGTGCTTTTTTCTTTTTTTGCTTTATGCATGTCTAATGTTGAAGTGCTCTAATGCCTACTTGCTTGGCTGATTCCTCATTATTTAAATCTTGGACTTGGTGGAACTCTTGTATTTTAGTACATGGTCAACAGGGTGTTCAGGGTCTCACTATGTAGATCGGACTTATAGTGATCTGCCTGTAAGAGCCGGGATTACAGGCTCACAGCACCACGCCCAGTCTTAATTTTTCTCAGCTCCAGTTTACATCCCTCAGCTCACTAGCCAGATCCTTCTTCCCAATAGCATAGATTTCCTAGCTTCCACCACTGAGCTTTGGGCATTTTCTTGCTTGACACCTCCAGTTGGACTTGTGTAAGGCATTATTATGAGCTCTAGGTTTTCAGCTGGACTCATGCAGAATATTAAGATCTAGACCGTCACCTGGAGTCTCTAGGGTTTATGTGTGTGGACAGGTTTCCTGTACCTCTTGTATGTGATTCTTGGGTGATTCATTATAAAACATTATTATAAAATGTGTCCTGCATTATGTTGTTCCCCTTACAAAAGCCCCAAACCACAACATGATCTGAGTAAATATATATGAATATAAACTGTAAAAATAGGTCTTGAAGCAAAAAATACAGATTTTTTTCCTGGGTGCCATATTTATAGTTTGTGAAGTTTTACCTTTTTTTTTTTTTTTTTCATAGAGCCTTTCTCAGCAGTTACAGCAGATGAAAGTTGAACATAATACTTTAAAGAACACTATAGAAATGGAAAGACAGGAATCTAAGACACTAATAGAAAGGATGGAACTTGAAGTAGCAGAAAGAAAATTATCCCTCTTTAACCTTCAGGAAGAGATGAATCATCTTTTGGGACAGTTTGAGCAAGCAGGCCAAGCCCAGGCTGAGCTGGAGTCTCGATACAGTGCTTTGGATCAAAAACACAAATCAGAAATGGAAGAGAAGACTTGTCACATTTTGAGTCTCCAGAAGACTGAGGAGGAGCTTCGGTCTGCCTGCGATGCTCTTAAGGATGAGAATTCAAGACTTCTCCAAGATAAGAGCGAGCAGGCAGTTCAGTCCGCCCAAGCCATTCAACAGTTTAAGCAAGCAAGCCAAGCCCAGGCTGAGCTGGAGTCTCGATACAGTGCTTTGGAGCAAAAGCACAGATCAGAAATGGAAGAGAAGACCTGTCACATTTTGAGTCTCCAGAAGACTGAGGAGGAGCTTCGGTCTGCCTGCGATGCTCTTAAGGATGAGAATTCAAGACTTCTCCAAGATAAGAGCGAGCAGGCAGTTCAGTCTGCCCAAGCCATTCAACAGTTTGAGCAAGCAAGCCAAGCCCAGGCTGAGCTGGAGTCTCGATACAGTGCTTTGGAGCAAAAGCACAGATCAGAAATGGAAGAGAAGACCTGTCACATTTTGAGTCTCCAGAAGACTGAGGAGGAGCTTCGGTCTGCCTGCG